>LR749970.1:620417-635686 GCA_902729485.2 Mus minutoides | reverse complement strand
GCAATACAGGGGAACGCCGGGGCCAGGGGGTGGGAGCGGGTGGGTAGGGTAGCAGGGCCGGGAGGGGGGAGGATATAGGGAACTTTCTGGATAACACTTGAAATGTAAATGAAGAAAATATCTAATAAAAGAATAAAAAAAAAATGCTTCTTTCTATCATATACCTAAACCAAAGAAATAAACATAAGAGAGATCTGTCTATATATTGCTCAAGAGCAGAAGTGCTTAACTTGTGTATGAGTATCTCAACACTCTGCCATCTGTATGACTGTTCCCCAAAGTACTTCTGCTAGTTTACATAGTCGGCAAGAGTGAGTGGTCATTCCTAGTTCCCCACCTGCTTCACAGTATTGCAAGTTCTCAGACTCTTTGCTTCTCCTCTATCTTTTCTCACTTAGAGATTTCTCTTTATACTTTTATTCTATTAAATTCTACCTATTTCAGTTCATGAATTCTTTCTTTGCTGGATTCTAATCCCATAAGAAACTCAACTCAGCCACTATGCTCAGTATTAGGCTATTATCTTTTCTCCGTCTCAAATTTCTAAACAGTCCTATTCTAAACAAGATGACACTTCAGATAAATTTCAGTTTTCTAGCAGGTAAAATGTTTTCCACTCATTTTCTAAACATGTTCTATTGCCTTATAACTCATATCTGAAATTCTAGCTGTTGTCCAGAGACATCCTGCAGTCCTCAACTTGGTCTGTTATTTCTACAGTCTGAAGTATTGCTTCAGTTCTCTGGTCTTTTGTTTGTTTGTTTTGTTGGATAGTTTGTAGTAGTTGTTGTTTGTTTTCTTTTCTTTTTTTAAACACTATGTTTAAAACTCCTAAGAAGCGATCGTGTGAGGCCTTAAATGGAGAACTTCCCTCAAAGGGGACTATCATCTAGATTTGATTGTTGTAAGATTATTTATCTTGCATTTTCCCCATCAGATTCTAGAGGCACTCTTACTGTAACATTATCTAAATTGTGTTGAATTTTGCATAAGTTTATACACTTGACTTTTGAGCAAAACATGACAAAATATGAAATCCAGACAAGCAAAGTTGAAGAGAACAACTTTTGATGTCTCTTTTTTCTATAACCTACTATATGTCTTTGAACTAATACTATTTTTTGTTTGCTCATCTATTAAAAAGGGGTAACTGTTAGCTCCTAAATTATAATTATTCTTTTTTTAGCAGTTTGTACCTTCTTCCTCTTTTGCTTTCTTGGCACCAATTCTGCTGTGCATTCTTCACATCTTCAGTGTGTATCCTTCTCCTGGATATAGTTCTTTGATGGTGCTATGCATGACTTCTTACATCAGCCTACTCTATTAAGTACAAGATTTGAAGCAGTAGCTGCTCAATGGATATTAAATGGGTATGTCAATGAGCACATAAATTTTGAAAATAGGTGCATATATAAAAATGCTTCAATCAGTCAAGGTATTGCCACAGCAGAGCACACGTATCTCCTTTATTATAGTTCCCAGAGCTTTAATCTAATCTCACTGTTTGCCTTTATCTCTCTGATATATTGACTCCTTGTTCTTCCAAAGAACAATGGGCCTGAGTTAGGATTTATGAATAGTGATCCAAATCTTTAATGGAGATTAAGAATAAAGCTTTTAAAACATTGATCTGGGTAAGAAATAATAGAATATAATAAAAGTTTATTTAGGGTATAAAATTTAAAACCATGTTCATCAATAATTCATCAACTTTCCTTAAAAGGATCCTTAGTATTATCACTTCTATTTAGAAATTTTTATCTATTCTAGTTGCTGCTACTAGCAACAGATTTTGAGAACACACCTGTGAGATACGTCTATTTGTATCAGTATTTACTTTAAAAGTTGAATTAAAGTTACTTTTGAGAAGAAATTTATCATCATAAAAAACAAGAGCAGTGTATGGGGAAATTCCCAAACAATTCAAGCTGTTGCCAAGACAATAGATAGTTCTCTACAAACTGACAGAAAGTCCCTATCATTGAAAACAACATTCACACAACTCAATGAACTCCAAGAGATCGAGCCTGTTCCTACATGAACTGCATGTTCTAGTGTCTGTAATTTGGAAAGGCACTCAGAAGGGTACTGAAAGTAAGCAACAGCTCAACCAAAAAAACTTTGATATCCAATCTATAATCCCTGAAAAATGTGGTAGGACAATGGTTACACAAATCTTGTGGAAGCAACCAATTGATGTCTGATTTGACTAAAGACTCACTCCATGAGCTTGAACCCATATTGACATTGCTTGGGTAACCAAGAAGAAGAGTCTAGATAGTTCAGAGACCAAGGGTAAAACCAAATACTACTTTTCTAAATAAAGTAACAGTAAAATGTCTCTTAATGATACTCTGCTATACTCATGGATCAGCCCCTTATTCAGCCATCATCAGAAAGACTTTTTCCTCCTATAGCAAATGGGAACAAATACAGAGAGCCATAGCAAGACATTATGCACACATGCATGCTCGCGTGCACAGAGAGAGAGACAGAGAGACAGAGAGAGAGAGAGAGACAGAGAGACAGAGATACAGAGACCTTGGAAAACATAACATATCATTATATGTCTTCATCAAAAGTGGAGGGAGGAGGAGTCCAGGAGACAGAGGGGATGGAGGACACTTAAAGAATGCAGGCCCTTGGTCTAACAATGTTTATATGCCCCAGTACAGGGGAATGCCAGGGCCAAGTAGTGGGAGTGGGTGGGTAGGGGAGCAGGGCGAGAGGAGGGTATAGGGGACTTATGGGATAGCACTTGAAATGTAAATGAAGAAATTATCTAATAATAAATAAATAAATTAATTTAAAAAAAAAAGAATGCTCTCTAAAACAGTGCTTCTCAACCTATGGTTGTAACTGGTTTGAGAATCTCTTATCAGATATCCTGCACATCAGATACATTATGATTCATAACAGTACCAAGTTACAGTTCCAAAGTAGCAATGAAATAATTGTTTGATTGGGTTCACCAGAACATGAAGAACTGTGTTAAAGGGTTGCAGCATTATAAAGGTTGAGAACCACTACTGTAACACAACCGAGCAAAGCTTATTTGAACTCAGAGTTGGAAGCAACCACCAGAGTGCCCACACAGGTCTGCACCAGGTCCCCTGCATACACACTATAGCTTTCAGTTCGTACTTTTATGGGATCCTGAATGTTTAAGTGAGTGGGTCTATGATTCTTGTGCCTTTTTGGGGGGTGGGGGAATCTTTTATTTGTCTCCTGGCTGTACTTGTCCAAATTCGATTTAATGGTTTTGCTTTATCTTATATTTTATTTTGTTATGTTTTGTTGTTATCTATTAGAAGCCTGATCTTTTCTAATGAGAGACAGAGACTGGATCCAGATAGAAGGCGAGGTAGGAGGAACTGGGAGGAATAGATTACATTGTGTAAGAAAAGAATCTATGGTTAACACAGGGAGAGGGAGAAAGGTAAGAAAAAAAAGAAAGTATAGCTATTTAGCATGTTAAATAACTGCTGTAAAGATTGGTCAGAAAAACTGAAAGGGTGTAGCTATTATTTCATATCCAAATATGCATTGGGTTTTTACTATCTATGATTTATTCATATAAAATAATGATACATTTATTATTAAAATCTGCTCTATGCAACATAGTACATATCTTAATTTTTATTTTTAAGATTTTTCCATCCCATATTTTAATCTTTATATTTTAATCCTTCTCCAATCCCTTTTTATATACTCCCTACATTCCTACCTCTCTAACTTCAAGTCCTTTCTTTCTTTCTTTCTTTCTTTCTTTCTTTCTTTCTTTCTTTCTTTCTTTCTTTCTAAATCCCATTGATTACAGTTTATATCAGCCAACGACTCCTGTGTATGAAGCTTGCCCTGAACCATGATTGATATACCAGGGGTCACATTAAAGAAAATTGTCTTTCTTCCAACTTGGTAGTACTAGACAATGAGTTTTATGTTCTTTTACTTTATTTTGTAAGTATTATAGTGAGGGTGTTTTTGGTTGTTCTATTTTGCTCTTCTTGTATATTTGTTTGTTTGTATGAAAAACATATTTATCTCTAATAATTTAATAATCACAATTTAAATAAAATAATACTATTTAATAATACTAATTTAATTTTTGTTACA
The DNA here is from genome assembly GCA_902729485.2 of Mus minutoides. Classification (NCBI taxonomy): domain Eukaryota; kingdom Metazoa; phylum Chordata; class Mammalia; order Rodentia; family Muridae; genus Mus; species Mus minutoides. The sequence goes on along the minus strand of LR749970.1, from coordinate 631,570 downwards.
TATTTGCCTGGTTTCAGTAACAGGGTAAGAATGGTATCAGAAAAAGAATTTAGAAATGTTCCTTCAGTTTTTCTTTTATGGAATAATTTGTGTACTGTTGTGAGCTCCTCTTTGAAGGTAGAACTATGCACTGAATCCCATTTGCCCCAGGCTTTTATTAGTTAGAAGATTCTTAATTACTGTTTCTACTTCATTAGATGTTATAGGTCTATTTAAATTACTTACTTCATCTTCGTTTAACTTTGATAGGTCATATATATCTAGAGATTCATTTATTTTTTTTTTTTTTTTAGATTTTTCCAGCTTGGTAGGGTTAGACACTTAAAAAGTATGACTTTATGATTCTTTCAAAACCCTAGGTGTCCTTTGTAATGTTGCTCTTTTTATTCCTAATATAATTAATTTGCATACCCCCATCTATCCTTTAGCTAATTATGTTAAATATTTATCAATCTTATTCACTTTTTGAAGAACCAACTCTTTATCCATTAATTCCTTGTAATTTTTCATTTCTATTTCATTAACTTCAGTTTTGAGTTTGATTATTTCTTACCATCTGTTCTCAGTGTTATTTGCTTTTATGCTTAAGCTTTTAAGTATTATTAAGTTATTAATATGAAATCACTGCAATTTCTTGATATGGACACTTAGTGCTATAAATTTTACTCTTCCCTTTGCCTTCTCTCAGTCTCAAGGATTTTGGTATGCTTTGTTTTCTTCCTCTTCCTCTTCCAGGCGGTGGTAATTGCCTTATTGAGTTCTTGCTTGATGGAGTTTTCCTTCAGTAGGTTCTGTTTAGTCTCTATGATTTTGTATACTCTCTGATAACTGTCTATATCCAGCATTATTACCTACATGGTCCAATGATGAGCAGAACTTTGTTTCAATTTTTCTGAATTTATTGGTAGTTTCTTCATGTTTCATCATATGTCATCAGTTTTGGAGCATATTCCATAGACTGCTGAGGAAAGGAGTTATTCTTTAGTGTCTAGGTGGAATGTTCTATAAATGTTTGTTTGATCTATTTGACTTATGATGTCATTTAACTTCAGATTTCCTCTAGATTTTATATATGACTGAAGGTGAGACGAGGGTATTAAGACTGCATATTTTCTCTATATTAAGGAAAATCTGTAATTCTAGAACTACTTATCTTTCTTTTTTGAGATGAGTTGTCTCCGAGTTTGTTGTGAAAATGTTTAGAATTGTAGTATCTTCTTAGTAAAGATTACTTTTAATAAGTTTGGCACATCCTGTCTTATTTCTTTTTATGAGTTTTGTTTTAATGTTTGTTTGAAACAATAAAATAGCTACACCTGTTTTTTGCTTGGTTCTATTTGCCTGGAATGAGTCTTTCACATTTTACTCTAAGAGAAAGCCTGTCCTTGAAGTTGGGGTGTGTGTCTTGAATGTAGAAATAAATGGATGGACTCTCTTTATTGATACAATATGTCACTGTGCTTTTATTGAAAAATGAGATCATTAACACTGAGAGTTATTATTGAACAATGTTTATTAATTCCTGTTCCTTTTTAAGATCTAGTTTGACTAACTGCAATCCATTATTCCCTGTCCCTATTTGGGTGTATTTCATATTCTTTCAGACTGAAGTAGACTCTGTCATGTTGGCTTAGGCATCATAATTCCTTAAAATGTTTTTTATTATGGAAAGTTTTTTCTCCTCCTATAACAACTAATAGTTTTTATGAATATTGTAATATTATCTGGCAAGTGTAGTCTTAAAGAACTTGTGGTATATCAGACCAGGGCCTTCTGGATTTCAAAGTATGCATTGAAAAGTCAGGTTTTATCTTAAGTAATTCTCATAGGTCACTTAGTGTTTCTTTGGCTTATTTCATTACAGGTTCTTTGTTTTACATGTTTGTTGTTTGTATTATTATTTGTTCTGGGGCTTCTTTTCTGGTCCTGTGATTGGAGTTCTGTGTGTTTCTTGCATCGTGATAGGACATCTTTTTCTTTGCATATATGAATTTTTCTTTCACGCTTTTTAAAAATATTTTCTTTGCTTTTGATTTGCGTTTCTCCTCCATCTCTATCTATTAATTGAATGTTTACTTTTTCAATAGAGTTTCTGGATGCTTTGCACCTGTATTTGTTGTTGTTATTGTTTAGATTTAACAGTTTCACTGATTGATAGATCTATTTCTTCTTTTCTCTTGTCTGTTCTACATAACATTTAGTCTCATACTTGATACAATCTGTGGCTGAGTTTTCCCTTTTAGTTTTTGTTTTTTGAAAATTCTTGAGTTTTTCATTTATTTCAAATTTATTTGAATCTAGCTTTTCTCCAGAGAATGGATCTCTTTATTAAATTCCATTTTCATATATTTAAGTGTTTTTATTATTTCGCTCAACTCTGGTCTATCTATCTGTGTTCAGGGATGTATTCAGATCTTCTTTGAGTTCCCTGAGTATATATGAATTGCTATGTTAAAATCATCGTTTAGTGCAAGAGCTAAGCTGCTTTTTCAGGGTAAACTAGGATGGCAATGCTAGTCCCTGGAGAGACAGTGTCTCGGTTTTTCCTGTATGAGTTTTTGTCCTGAGATTTAGGCTCCTGGAGTTCTGTCATGAATGGTACTTTTTTGGTATGGGGATCTGCTCTGGCCTTTTTGGTGTGTTTATGCATGCTTTTACTCCAGTGTACAAGGTTGTAGATCAGCTTGATGTTGCTGATTTTTCAAGCCTTTGGCTACTCTGGGAATGTGGATAAGACTTGTCATGGCTCCAGGTTGGAACACAGTTTTTGTGGCAGACAGGTAAGAGTGAGGGACTTGCTCTGAAGGGCCTCTAACTAGGTGAGACCCCACAGAAGAGAGGAATAGGAAAGTGATTATCAGGTGGGCAGACCAGTGGATTTGCTCTGGGATATCCTGCCCATAATTGTGATTTGTACTACAGATTTAGACTGCAAAGTCCCGGATCTTTGTAGTAGATGAAATACCTGATAAATGGGCAAGGAGGAGATTGTATTGGCTCTGGAAGTCTCTAACTCAGGCTCAAGGTGGAGCTTCATACAGTCTGAGAACTCAGATATGTAAAAATGTATTCCTTTTTTCTAGTGATTAAATTGCTGCTTCACCTAAGAGGGTTTTATGTAAGGCAGGCCCATGAAAATAGAGAATTCCCAGGACTAAATAGTTTTAGCAAGAGAGTTAGGCACCATCTTTCATGAATTTTTATTTTTTAAGCTTGCACTACACTGCAACAAGCTACAAGTGAAAATATAAGTTCATTTTTTTAATCATCACTTAAAACATGATGCAAGATTGCAAGGCCCTATTAATTATTAGACTTTGATCATATAAACATTTTCCTAAAATTTGGTATTAATTTATAATTTTCATAATCTTTTCTGTTTCTAATTACCTCACTGGCTACTTCAGAATGTTTGCCATATGTAGTCACTGGTTAGTCCTTTGTTCTGTCCCAAACACAAATGAAGAATATAATGCTTTAACATTTGTTCAGAAGTTGTATTTTATTATTTATGTATTTATTTATTTTGGTGGGAAGAAGGCAGTGTACACTCCACAACACTATAGAGGAAGTCACTAGAAAACCCATGAGAGTCACATTCTCCTCTATCATGTGTGTCTCTAAGGTTGAACTCAGTTTGTTAGCTTTAGAGTCAAGTGTCTTTACTTACCAAGCTTGTTTATAGGCCCTGGAAGTTTTACTATAAACTTTAAAGTGTATAAAGAATTTTCTACCAAGATGGGATGTGTTTCACATATAACAACATGAAATTATACTTTATAATCATGTACTATATGATACCATTAAGAGTAAAAATGTCAGTAATACAACAAAGTGTGATTTATTCTCAGGAGATTTAATCTACTCATCTAATAATCAACCATTAGTCATTATGAGGAAATATTTTCATCACAGAAAAAACTCAGTAGCTCAAGAAAAAGATTGGAATTTATTTTTTAATGTATTATGTAATCCAAGAAAGACAATTCTAGTCTGGTACAACAGCTCAAGTGTCAGAGATACAACACTCTGCCTTGTTTCTCTGTAGCATCTCGGCTCATTTCCAGGACACCAGCCATTTTTTGCTCATCCAAGCTAGAATGTCACAGAAAGACAGCAAGAACTGGTGCACATATCACATGGTTTATAGTGCATTAGCTGAAATTAGTCACGTGGCCACATTGAGCATTACAGAGAGCCATAGGTTGCATTTATTCTTAGTGGCTCTAATGTAGGAGACTATGTAAAAGGAGTGGGGACCATTAACTGTCTTTTATTATTACTGTCCATTTACTGATTGATCTAACACTAAGACAATATATCTTTAAAAATAAATGCATAGATAAAAAGTTAAATGAGAAGAAACACTGGTAATTTCAGAAACCACAATGACAAATGGAAGAGAAACACCAAGGTATCCTTGTTGTTAGGAAACATCAAAGTTGATGCTAATTTTCTGAGTTTAAATTACTATCAGTAAATGAAGCTTGTTGACCCTGAAAACGAAAACATTTTTCTCGGGGTAATTTTTGAGTACCCCCAAAATAGAGGCAATATTTTACAGAGTGTTCATTTGTGTCTTCTGGAAAAGACCAAAATCAAAATATTATTGTGCCTATCAAAGATGGCTCCTTTGTGTGTCTCTATAGGAAAATTATTCAAAGAAGAAATTTTTGTATATACTGGCTTCTACCCAAATTGTTCCCCAAGTGCTGCATGGACTATTTACACTAACAATGGCTATCTCTAAATTTTAATGTGTTTGAATGATTTCCTCAGAACTTTTGGAAATTAATTAATGAACTATTGAATTTTCTGTCATCTGTCAGCATGTTTCAAAGCAACTGGACACTTAACACCTGTTCTAAACTGAAAGCAGTCAATGTGTTAGCTTTACCAGGAGCAAAGTCAGACTTGGGAGAGGGTACTTGTGTAACTGGCCTGAAACCCTAGGTTTGGTCCTCAGCAATACATAGACTAGGACTAGTGGCTAAGACCCATAACCCCAACACTCTGGAGAAGGGCCAGGAGGATGATAAGTTCAAGGTTATCCTGGCATGTATGAAAATGGTACCAAATTAAAATACATTAAAAATAAAAGCATGTGTGAAAAGATGAAAGAGGTGGGGTATAAAACCAGTTTGTGGAATTTGCTAAATTAGTTTATCAAAAAGATGATTTTTTAAATGCTAATTATAGTAGAGAAGCTGTTTTTTGTAATGAAACATATTTATATCCAAGTTGTAAAACTACTTGCCAAATGACTTCTAGTATGTGTGATATTCTAAATTTTATTCAACTATATCTTTTGAGTATTTGCTATTTTCAGAGTTGCACATATGTTAATGTTTTTATCTGTCTTCATACAGGTGGAGAAAATATCTAATGGAGACAGTAAAACCATAGCTTCTTAAAATCAGTCAAACTGTTGGTGAATCTTAAGCTGTATCCAAGTAGCAAGAAACAGAAAATTGTGTTCTTGAAAAGTTGAGTTACATTCATCTCAGTTTTGATCTGACAGTGATGAACTGAGAGATGACAAGAAATGGGGTGATTAAGCACAATGCATCAATAACGTATAAACCCTATTTCCAAATTAATTTTTTCAGAGCATGAAATGGTACTAAGACTTTGTCAGTTAGGCTCTTTAAAGAATGAATTGTTGATTTTAAGGAGCAAAGTTTATTGACACTAAGATTTTTTTTTTCCATGTAGGAGGAGCCTTTTGTAATGGTCTCTGAAAATGTCTTGGGAAAACCGAAGAAATACCAGGGCTTCTCCATTGATGTTTTGGATGCCCTATCTAACTACCTGGGTTTTAACTATGAAATTTATGTTGCACCCGACCACAAATATGGTAGCCCGCAAGAAGATGGGACATGGAATGGACTAGTAGGAGAACTTGTTTTTAAGGTAAGAATACATTTATCTTCTACCCCAAACTTCAGCTGTAGTCAATGAAAGCTGTTTTCATAGGACAGAGCTTAAGAGAAAAGGTTTTATTGTGGTATTTAGACCAACAGACTCACCCAGTTCTACTTAATGAATGCTGTGAAGAGAAAACTGGATAGTAAAATAAAATTTACATTTATGCATCTCCCATTACAGAAAATGACAACTTCAATCTTTGTTCTTTGTGTTGACCTTCTACCTGTTGCATTTTCTCGGTTTCCTTAGGATTTTCTACTGTAGGTTGTTCTTGGGGTCAGTCAGTTATTTGGGGGGAGGTTACATGTATATTTTGCCTCATCTGCTTGCCTTTCCTATATCAAACTCTATCCATTGACACATTAGCTGCTAACATTCTGTTAGAACTCCAGTGGAGTTTTAGTTGAAGTGACTCCTCAGTGACCATGTCATATAACAGTACTCCTAACCTGCTGCAGAGGCTTGGGTCAGATAACTGATCTTAAAATGGATCCCAGTGGAGGAATTAGGGGAAGGACTGAAACAGTTGATGGTTTTGCAACCCCATAGGAAAAACAGTAATATCAGCTAACCAGACTCCCCCAAAGCTCCCAGAGACTAAACCACCAACCAAAGAGTACACAGGGAGGAGACCTGTGGTTCCAGTTGAATATGGAGCAGAGGATCACGATATCTGGCATCACTGGGAGGGGAGCCCCTTGATGACCCAAGATAGGGGAATGGCAGGGTACTGAGTCAGGAGTGGGTGGGCAGGTGGGGAGCTGAGGAAGGGGAAGGAGAGAGAGAATAGGAACTTGTGGAGGGGAAAGGGGGATAACATTTGAAATATAAATAAATAAAATAACCAACAAAAAAAGAAAAGGTTTTTCATATATTTCAGATCATCAACAGAGGCCCATTGCCCATCTGATGGGTACAGACATGAAAGCGCATCATGTCTTGAATATACTAAGACAATCCAGAACAATGTCAATTGTGTATGAAAAGGGGGCTTTTCATATGCTTTGACCTCAATATTTTTTCATTTACTCTGTAATTCTACTGGCAACAGCTTTGATTTGAAATAGATGCTAGCCATGGTTAGCAGTTATGCATTTATGTAAGACAGTTTTATCTTAAGACAATCTCTATGGCCTCTCTGAATCACAATATCCACTTATGTGGAAAGCAGTCACTGTGAAGATTAAGCAGAATAATCAATCCAGAAACAAGCAAGGAAGGAAACTACACTTGGTCTCCATAGCCAATACTGACATATTGGTAAACCTTTATCAGGTGCTGTGCTTAAAAATGAATTCAACATACATTCTGCAAGTTGATTGACAGGGTTTGCTAATAGGTAGATGGGGAGGTGGAAAAAAGGTCAAAGGGAAATCTTTTTGTCTTGTCTACCCAACCACAGCAGTAAAAAAAAAAAAAAAAGACATCCTTTGCTACCATTGTCTTCCTAGCTTCACCTGTAACTTTGCTGTAGCTGCCATCACCTATGCACTCCACCTACAGAAGTTCAATTACTTTCCTTCTCATTCATCACTTGCTTCTATATACATATACATATACATATACATATACATATACATATACATCATATCCATACATAATCTTGCTGTTTCTCTTTCTCTCCCCAAATAGACTACACACTTTATTTCTGATTTCTCTCTCTCTCTCTCTCTCTCTCTCTCTCTCTCTCTCACTGTGTGTGTGTTTGATTATAACCAATCTACATTCTGTTTATGACAAAAAATGTAATATTTCATCCTCATTACTTTCTCTATTTCCACATCTTATTCGCCTACATATATGTAAATAAATCTAAACTCATCTTATTACACTTATTTATGTACATGTATGTGTGTATGCATACATGTGCACATGATAGAGAGGTAGTACATATGTGCTACAATACATGGAAAGAGGTCAAAGGACAACTGAACGAAGTCAGTTTATTCCTTATAATGCATGGATCCTGGGGATTGAACTTATATTGTCAAGCATAGTAACAAATGCCTTTATCCATCAGGCCAACTTACTGGCCTGAATTAAAACTCTGCATATAGCAGGAATTTTCTTCTGAACATGTTTTATTTCTCTTGATATAAAGATCTCCAGTTCTATCCATTTTCTACCAAATGCCATCATTTCCTTCTTCATGACTAAGTACAATTCTGTTGTGTGTGTGTGCAGTTCATTTTCTTCATCTTGTCATGTGGTGTCAAACATCTAAGCTAGTTTCCTATCATAGTCATTATGATATTGCAGAGAATAATATCAATGCAATAGTCTGAATGAGCTAGACACTTTTCTGGTGAAAGGCATAGCACAGTATTTCAGTTATCTTGGAGAATATGATCTTTTAAATTTTTTGAATAATTTGCCCTACCAATGTGCCTCCTGATCTCTTCTGTCTCTAGTATTCACTGTGTTCCAGGCTACAGTCTTTAATCTTTCTCACCTTAGTAAAACCTACTCCTGCATCCATCTGTATTCTGAAGATACCCTTGCTGCATCTTATTTGTTTTTCAGAGTCTGTTTAAAAACTGTCCACAGAAGCCTCCCATTGTCACTGGATTCAAAAGAGGGGTGTCTATGATGTGCATTCTCTTTTCCCCTTTTTGTTTTCTTGTTCTTTGTAAAATAGATGTAAGCTTTTTAAACTTACCTACCTGATCATTATATTACCCCATATTAAGTTGTAAGGCAATTTGATATTTCTTCAGGTATTGATAAAGTCTCAATATTTATGAAATGAGTTAAGTGATGTCATCATACAGCATTAGGTGACAACATTATCCCGATTATGCCTCAGTGATTTTTAACAACTGCCTGCTAAGTTTTACTTTATGTCTAAAACTTTCCCATTTTTATGGCCAAACTAAATGTTTTTGCCCTTTTCTCCTAGTATTTTAGGCATTTAGCATATTTTATTCTGTTTCTCCCACCTCCCTGAAATTGACTTGAGAGTGATAACCCTGACTGTGGTAGGGAAAAATAGGGAAGGGAATACTGAGAAGAGTACTCTGAATGTTGAGTAAAGACTAACATTTTACAGACAAGTATCAGTAGACAAATAGAAGGAAAATATTGGTCAACGTTTTGTGACTGTTGATACCTGAAGACCTCAGAATCATTCCATAAAATTGAAACAACCACTCTTCCTATGAGATGAATAAAAATGAACAAAGCCATGAGAAGTTTCAAAGCTTGGTCAAAGTCAAACAGCTAATAAGAGAACTAGACTCTGAGGCAGTGGTTGGCTCTAGAGCAGTAGATTGTCCTCCTCAGAGTCATCCAAACAGAAAGTGAGATAAGTAATTTGATGTACGACTCTAGAGTTCAGATGTGGGATCTGGAATGGACATACATTTGAGGCTCATCAGCATATAGATGGAACTTAAATTGTCCCTCTGCCTTTCTTTGCCCCATTTCTCTTCTATCTTCAATCTCCTCCACATCTTTGCTCCTTCCCATTGCTTGAAAAGGCATTCTCATCTCAAATATAACCTTTCTGTATTTTCTAAGTTAAATTAATTAGGTGTCTTTGGTTGCAAATGACAATCCAATTGAAGTGAAAAGATAATTTAATGGCTCACAAAGCTAAGCTGCCAGGGACAAGATCCAGGCACATTTCATCGGGCCTTGGACTTGCTTTTTCTGCTGCTGCTCTGCTTCCTTGGTGTGGTCCCAATTCTTAGGCAGTCTCTCCTATCTTGGCAGCAAGGTGACTTTTCTCAGCTCTAGGCTTAGGTTTCAGCCTCCCTTCTATCCCAGTATAAACATTAGCGTTCTTTTGCCAATAGCTCTGATTCAGAACCTCAGCCTGAATACACACTGGCTCTGACCATAAACTATTCTATCCAAAAGGAGGCACTGTTCCCAGTATCAGACAAATACAGCATTCCTGTATCCACCACCAAGATAGATTCTGATGAATGCCTCCATAAAAACCATGTTGACTAAACATATGCAGTGCTGCCCAAGGAAAAGACTGCCCAACTGGAGGTAGGGGAAATGGGTAAGAAGTAAAATACTGTCCATTTTTATGTGCAAGAATAATTATCACAATTATAAAAAGACTACCAATAGTTACACATACACAAAGCAGTAAATTAAAAGTTATAATGAGGATATTAATGAAGTTGCAAACAATAGGCTGCAAAATGTTTACAAGTCCATGATGAAAATCTGTTTGTGTGACACTTGACAGGTGTATGAAGAGGTTGTAAGATCCATAATAAAATGTTAAGCCACAAATGAAAATAAACAGAATGACATCACAGTCTCCAAAGAAAAACCTGGTAGGCAGGATACCCAAAAGGACATATATTGCAATGGAGTAGAGCATTTAATAAGGCAACAACACAGTAGGTGATGGAATATGATTGATTTTTTAAAGAAATGAACAACTTGTATTACACCTTTAGTTAGAGTTACTTTCTGTTCTACATATCATTATATAAAATTTCACTTGATTGAAAGACACATATTTCAGTTCACATATGTGACATTGCTGGCAATTAATATCCATAAAAATAAAAAAAAACAATTTGGAAGTGACTGTGGGGGTAAAAGCTTGCCTGAATCTAGAACTGACTCTCACTAACACAATGCTTTGTAGTTTGTATTTATTTAGATTTAATACTCACAGCAGAAGGGATAATTCTACCTTAATGCAGCAGGTAACAAAATAAAACAAACGAGCTTTAAGTGGCCACATGAGAACTCATGTTTTAAATTCAGGCAGTCCCAGTATAGGGGAATGGCAGAACCAGGAATGGGAGTGGGTAAGTTAGGGAGCAGGGGGAGAGAGGACGGGGAAGGGGATTTTAGGAGGGGAAACTAGAAAAGGGGATAACATTTGAAATGTAAATAAAGAAAATACCTAATAAAAAATTACAAAAAAAATATTAAATGAAGGCAGTCTGGTTTCAGAATCCAAGTGCTAATTTAACCTTCTTATCAGTAAGGTGAAGAATTCACAGTGACACAAATACATACATGTGGAAGCTAAAGAGAACTTGGATTTGATTTCCAGTGCACACATGAAGGATCTAATCAATCTGTAACGCCAGTCGCAGAGGATCCAACATTCTGCTCTTGCTTTCTAAGGCATTAAGCAAGTACATCGAAAACAGACATACATGAAAGCAAAATGTCCACTCACAAAAGATAACATTTTATATATATATATATATATATATATATATATATATATATATATATATATA
>LR749970.1:567834-620317 GCA_902729485.2 Mus minutoides | reverse complement strand
AAGCTGAAGCTGACAAGGTTCTATAAAAAGTGTGATAATTCGGGAAGAAAGGCCCTTGGTCTAGCAATGTTTATAGGCCCCAGTACAGGGTAATGCCAGGGCCAAGTAGCGGGAGAGGGAGGGTAGGGAAGCAGGGCGGGGGCAGGATATAGGGGACTTTTGGATAACACTTGAAATGTAAATGAAGAAACTCTCTAATAATAAATTTTTTAAAAAGTGAAAAAAAAGAGTGATAAAATATAAAATAAGTGCAAGACTTGACTTTTAGAAAGGAAAAGAAAATGCCAGTTTATGAGATATATGTATGAAAAAAAAATATATATATATACATACATATATCATATACATCACATGCATATACACAAACACATACATCATTCATATACATCATTCACATATACAGCATATGCATATACACACACATCATATACATATGCATATACATATACATCATATACATAAACATATACATCATATACAAGAGGAAGAGAGAGCAAAGAGAACTTATTTCCATAGTATTTCCTATGCAAGGCAGAAGGTTGAGACTATGTTCGCTTTCCTTGCCAAATACATCAAATGCCCTATATTTACCCATTCATTTGCACACATTTTTGAATGCATGCTATATTCTGGGCCTTGTGGTTAATATCATCTTATATCATATAAATATAAAATAATTGTCCTTAGGTTTAAATACTCCATAGAATACAAGAAGATAAACTATAAATAAACAATAACAACACAGTGTGACAAATGACATAGGCTAAAATGGAAACTCCTAGGCCAGGGAACAGCTTCTCTTTGGGAAGAGGAAAATATTGCATGGACAAGAACACTTGAGCTGGGTCTTCAAGATGAATGGGAATGTAGAAGGCAACAATGGGAATCCTTATCAAGATGGATTTGCCATGTTCAAAAATTTAGACTTTATCATTTACCTAGTAAATGTTGTACAAGGTGTGTACATAGAAAAGTGTTATTTAATTCAGAATTCAAAAAGATAGCTTAGACAGGCCTGAGCAGTCACTGGAAGGAGGAAGAATACTTTAAAAAAATAATCTATTTGGAAATAAAGGGATGACTATAATAAAATGACAGGGATAGATTTAACAGAAAAACTGATGTGGGAGAAATTAGTTAATATACTAAGTAGTAACTAATAGGATCTGCAAACTGAAAGGAAATGAAGGAATGAAACATGCTCAGAAGTGGAGGAAATGTGCCAATGGCTTCAGAATAAAGCACAATAGAAAAGCACACCTGAGACACAGAACTTCAGCCATGGATTTGGGACATTGTGGTGCCTGATGAGCAGCCCAATGGAACTGTCTAGGAGTGGAGAGTTATTGATCTAGAATGTAAGCATGTAGTGTCGAAGAGTAAAAAAGAGTACATGAAAACACAATTAACTGTGTTATATTAATGGGAGCTCAAGCTCCGAGTTATTACTTAATCCCCCAAGTTATTACATCTGAGCGAGGAGAATGGGTGGCATTGTTTCTGCTACTGGATAAGATAAAGAGTAGAGAACAAAGAAAGTTGCCTCTGAGGGATAGCTCAGAGAAATGCCTGTGTGATGATCTGTCCCTCTCCCCATCATCTACACAGGAAGAGGGGGTGGTAATAGCTCTTGGCAAGGCAGAGGTTTACCAGCCTCACAGTCAGGCTGATCTGCAGGGAGGCACAACAAAGAGCCATCTTTCTCATCACTGTCTCCCAGTAAGTTCAGTTTGTGGTGGCAGAATGCCCATAATTCCTGTGTTTTAGAAAGAATTAGTAGTTGGAAAGAGGCCAAAGGTATCTGTGGAAGTTGAGCACACATATCTTAACCTGCTCCCACATCTTTTCAGGACTGCACAGAATCCTCAAAAATATCTGTACTCACCAAGGTTTTGACAGTCACCAAATCAGAATCTTTCCCTCTTCCTCAGTTGCCTATAGCTGCCCAGCCATGGATGCTAAGGAACCTTCTGAAGAGTGTAGTTTTGAAAACCAAGTGTTTTAAAGGGAGGAATAAGGACATGATATTTATTTGAAAAAAAAAAAAAGAATTCCTTGTAGATATCTTAAATCAGTGACTAAGATGTTAATTTGTATTTCAGGCTAAACACTTATTAATGTCCTGATTGAGTTTCCCAGAGTGTATTAGATGTAGGCCTGAAAGGAGTTCAAATGTTGCATGTGGTAAGAAGTTTTGCAAATCTGATTGTTCAATATCCAATATCTGTCCACTGGATACCAGTGTAAGGTGGTGCTGAAACACAGTCATAGAAGACCACATACACTGTACATGCAAAGAAGATAAAACATCTCCCTAAATATTTGTTGTTGACAGGAGGTTTTAACACTAATGAACACAAAGGATGAGGAGAGATCTCTGGAAGCATAAATTATGTAGATGCATATTCCTTAGTGGATTGTTGTAGGAGCAATTTTCTGAATTTGCAGGTGATATTTAATTGGCACACATTACAAACATCAAGGAGCAATTCAATCAGATAAAGGACTTGAATCATTAAGCATGTGGTGTAATAGGTGAGAAGCATAGGTAAGTGGCAATAATAAGACTTGAATCAAGCTAAAGACCATGAGCTGGATGTTTGCCAAAAGCAACGGTGCTGTCCAGGAATGGTTATGAGTTTAAAAACAGCGTACAGGCAAGGGCAAGCAAAACTTCGGGAAAATATGTTTGAAATTAAAAAGATTGGTAGGTTAAAGGTTATAAATTAATCGACTACTGCATTAGTCAAAACCAAGGTGATATAAAGACCAGAGCTCTGGTGAGAAAACCCTATGACTGAGCATGCATAAATCCTGACACCTGATGTTGGTTATTGAAATGCCACCCTCTACCTCAGCTTTCATGTCTCAGGCTAGAGATCCAGGAAAATTGAATGATTAAGATGATTTCAAGCACATAAAAGAACACATATCTGAATGAAGCTATTCTCTGGGATCCCTCTTTTCTGATGGACTTCACACATGTATCAACAATCTGTATTTAGCTGCAAACCTAGAGTGCAGCATAACTATAGTCACTTCTCCAATTTTATACACTGATATAATCCATCATTATTTTCTTTCAGAATTACTTCCATGGCCTGTTAACAATTCCTGACAGTGGCATTGCTTTTTTTTTTTTTTCAGTAACTATTTTAGGCAGAACCATCAAGAGGACTCATTTACACTATCATTTCATACGCTTTCTTTCTAGTTCTATGATAATTTACATTGTTTTGAATTCTTGTACTGCCTCCAATGCCGCAGATACCCACTGTTCATACACACACCATCAGTGTCTGCAGATGCTTTTCATCTTCTCAGCCTGAGTAGTCACCAGAGAGAAATCGGGTTAAGAAAAATAATAGTAATAATTCAAATGAACACAAATACAAAAGAATAAGTAGAAGAATGAGTAAATATTGGGGAATAATTCTTATAAAGAGATAATATAGAAACTACAGAAGTGATAGAGAAGATAAGGTTTAGCCAGCTCCTTAGCATGGCCAACCCCATGTTTTATTGACCTGTCTCCTCAGGCAGCCAATTTGCCTTCTTAGAATTTCAGATTTGGCCTTCAGCTCAGAACTGTGAGATGGCTCACTACTTATATTGAGGTGAGCCCCAGATATGTAAACTGAATATTTGAGATCTCAGCACACTAACATCAAGGCCCTGGTTGGCATACTGGTATTAAAAACCATGAAGTCGGTGATTTCTTCCTAAGGGAAAAAAAAAACTTTATTCCATTTCTACAAAATTTTAAGATTTTTATTAAAACATTAATTTCTACCAAGTGTAAGAAGTTGACATGATTTCTTTGGAAATCTACTGTGGGCACTATGTGAAACATGTAATTATAAAAATATGATTCCCGCCTATAAAAGTTATTAACACTGAGAAGATAAAACAGATATTATGAGATAACCATTGTCTGAAAGGTAGAGAAAAACAGAAGATGGAAGGAGTGACTGTCATTAGGGGAATGGGAATCTTACCCAGGTGAAAATACATTTAAGTATTGGAAACGGTAGGTGAATTTAGGGTAATGGAGAAAAGCTAATATGAAAACTAATATGAAAATCAACTGTTTTTAAGACTTTAAATTAGGTAGTATATATGAGCAGGCATGAAGTTTGCTGAAGGGAGCTAGAAGTCAGGAAGGAATATTTTTGAGAGTGGATGTTTACAGGTAAATGAAGAACACCAAAAGCTAACTAATATTAACATTCTTGTTTTTATC
Source organism: Mus minutoides (assembly GCA_902729485.2). Classification (NCBI taxonomy): domain Eukaryota; kingdom Metazoa; phylum Chordata; class Mammalia; order Rodentia; family Muridae; genus Mus; species Mus minutoides. The sequence goes on along the minus strand of LR749970.1, from coordinate 616,074 downwards.
TTGGTGTCAGAAATAAAACATGTATTAAAATAGTGAAAACGTTGATATTTAGATAAATAAGTACACCGAATCTCTATTGATCATAATAAGTACAAGGAAAATGAAATATTCTAAAAATGTTTCAGTAAGAAAACGATTAAATTAATCAGAATACCTTTACAATCAACAGATACCTTTTGAATATTTATGCATTATCCTTCTACATGTTGAGAGTTGAAGGTAACTAAAACAGTCAGTGCTTAAAACTCTGCCATCTATAAAAGACCAGAGTTGGAGATTGAATATAGCTTGTTGCTCACATAACACCATATTTATGGAAAAATATAAAAGTCTAAAGGAACTTAGACTGATCTGAAGCAGTAATGCTACAGATAGGAATACAATGAAAGATGACTAGTTGGGCTTCAGTATAAGTCCTATTGTTTGCTTGTTTGTTTGTTTGTTTGTTTCAGTGGTTGCCAGATATCTTGCACACAACATGAACTCCCCATTGTCTTGGCCTATGGTTGTCATATAACTTAATCTGATCCAGTAAGACTAGAGATAAGATGTCTCATAAAGCCTCTAGGAAGTCTCATTCATACATAGAGTATTCCTCATTTTGATACTCTTCTCTTATTCTGTCTGGACTGTTAGTAAATGCATAGATCTCAGGCAAGAATCTTACAGTGAGAATTAGAAGCTATGTGCTGAAGGAGAACAGTTCAGCAGTAGTTCTGAAACGGTGAGCTAATCTTTTGGTAGAGACAGGACAGGTAGCAGGCTTTTCACTGATTTGGAGATGGCTTGCCGGGGTTGGCAGCTCCGGACTCTTCTTTGTGACATTTGGTAAATGATTTAATCTGACTCGCTTTCATGACTTGCAAGTTTGAGGTATTAGTAGTTTAACTCATAGAGTGTTTGTGATGGTAAATTGAAATGATAATTGAAAACTGGTAGTAAGTCCTTTGTAAGTGTTAAATGGTACTAATAGCTGCACTAACAAGATAGGACCAATTTATCCACTGCACTTCAAAATTAGGTTAATTACCCTACCATGTGCTAACTGTAACCATATTAATTCTGTCCTTTCAATGAGTTCATAAATGCCATGCATATAAATGTAAAAGGAAATATATTTTAATATTATTAACTCTGACTTAATGTCAGAATAAAAATTACTTTAACAACATTTCCATTAGTTCAGCCTAGAGATTTATTCATTTCCATAAGTATATTTGAAAATTAATGCTAAGTGTGTTAAGCATTTTAATTTAAAATTAATCTGTAACAATGTGATATTAACCCATGTCTATTTATCTTTCAAATGCCTACATAATATCTTGACTTTAAGAAAATTAATAGTGGGGATTTCCTTCACATTTTGATCCATTTTCTGTGTTCAGGTAGGTAGCAATTCAGATTTTATATTTCATAGGATAGGAATATTGGAAGTTGAAGTCTGAATTTACACTACTACTAAACATTAATACCATAATAAATGATTTTACAATAAAAAATTCAAAATGAAGACCTTTCTTGTACTACTGGTTACATTCCATTGGCTACAAAATGATTGACCTGAGATTTTCAAGTATGGCCACCTGCTCAGTCAAATACCACATAGTAAATGTGATCTGGGCTTCTTCATGCCTCTCCCTTTCTTCCTCTCCTTTCCCCCGTTCCTCCTTCTTCTTTCATTCTGGGCTCCTATTTTTCTCTTTGTACATTAAACATTAGTTGACGAGCAATGAATATCAAGTAGTATTCATAGACATTGTCAAGAATAAAACTACAAAAGCTCAATCATGAAAAGGAGAAAACACACACTTTCAGAAACACAATGGGATGAATTTGTGCAGAAACTCTTTGGAAATATTTTGTTTTATTCTTCATAGAATGACAACAAAAATCAGGTAGGACTGCCAGGGAATGCCTTAAGACTGAAACTTGTAATCGGCTCTTTGGAAGAGTCCAAATTCCTGGTCAAGATTAGTGGTGACTGTGGGAAATAAGTATATTCTTTTCAAGAGAAAAATGAGTTCCTATAAGTTTTATTTGCAAAAATTAAGAGAAGAATGTTCTATGATTTTATTTTGGCATATTCTAAATTGAACAGTACATATGATCACTTTTATAGAGAAATAAGTATGATTTTATTCTCAGATAAAATCACAGATGTGCTGTAGACAGTAAAAAAAAAAAGCCAGTTGTTATCTTTTCTTTATACCATTAAACTATTCTTGAAGGAATGAATATCTGATTACTCATGAATTTTGAGTTCAATAATGACTGTTTCAGAGCATTTCAAAACTGTGTGAGAAACCTGGTTGGATAATAATATAGTAAAGAGTATTGATAGTTGATTGAAATGCATGTCTACATTTTTGGTTAACAAGATATCAGCGGAGGGAGTTGAAGAGGTATGTGGTTTGTGGTGATGGCACAGATGAGATCTGCATCCCTCCTGCTGTGAAGAATGAAAGTGCTGCTTCTGAAACTCCCAAAGTTGACATAAAGGATAACGGCTAGATATTCAAAACATTTAAGACATATGTGAAGGATGCACATTACATCAAGAGACAAATATGAAACTAGCATTTTTCTCAGAGCCAGTTTAAAAGGACTTAGAAGACTTTGGGGTTTCATATTAAAGCACTTGTAAATTTAGTATAATATCCTACCATAATGATCTCAACTCCAGATTAATTTGTGTGCATACATATGTGCATGTAGGTATAGATATATAGGCTTGTGGGTAAATGCATGTAAATGCATATGCACATGTGTGCTTTGAGGCCAGAATTCAATTTCAGGTGTAACTTCTACCCTTGGTTTTGTGAGACAGCTTATTCACTGGCCTAGAGCTCACCCAGTAGGCCAGGCTGGGTTCTCAGTGTTCTGTGTGTCTCCACATTCACAGAGCTGAGATTATAATTGCACAGCTCCTTGCCTCTGTCCTGTCTGTTTGCTTTCTTTATTCTTTTTATTTAAATTCTGAGAATTGAACAAAAGTCCTCAAGCTCATGGCTTCCTGAGCTGTATCCTCAACCTCTTGAAAATTACATTTGCAAACTTAATTATCAATATCAAGTGGGGGAATATTGACAAATTAGATGTGTTTGTAAGACACATATGTAGAACATAGGATGTAGGTAAGGATGCAGAGTAATCCTTGGCTTCATGCCAGTTATCCACATTGCTGTGATGTTCACAGCATCACAGTCAGGAACATGCTAGGTAATCCCTTGTTTTCTATAACAATTTGTTTCTGATTAAGTTTAGAAAAAGTCGTTCTCAGATTCTCTTTGATCCTCTAATTCCTGGTAGTATTTCTTTTTAGTTATACCCACGTGCTGGGTGCTGCCCACCATTCGTGTTTCATGTCTTGAAAAAGTACAAATTTGTATCTCCTTCCAAAGAGAATGCTCTATGTAACTAGTTAAAATCGGTTTGATAATACATTTACTTATATTCTAACTTTAGTGCTACACTTAATGAAACTTTAAATAATCCTTTTACATTAAATGTTAGACATAATGTCATTTTTTAAAAGATTAAGCCCGCTAGAAGATGCTTAGTTACTATAGAAAATCTATAAAATGCATAAACCCTGACAAATGCAGAAACACACTTCAAATTTCCAACTAATTATTCAAGATGCTAATCTTTTATAATTGCTATAAAACTTTAAAATTTGATTTTGCCTCTTTCTTTAAAAAAATATACTCCTCTGGCTAGATGTTGTGGTGCATACTTGTAGGGCTAGCACTTGACATTCAGAAAGGAAGAAGAAAGGCTTTCGGCCTGCCTGGGCTACCTAGTTGGACTGTAAAAGATGAGAAGGAGGAAAAATAAAGAGAAAACTCATTTGACTGTAAATATTAACAGTAAACAAGTAGAAAAAAGTCAGTTTATAGGTAGTGGCCATTATTAGTGTGTGTGTGTGTGTGTGTGTGTGTGTGTGTGTGTGTGTGTGTGCACATGTACATGCATGTGTATGTGTGTGTGTATGTGCATATGTGTATGTACACTCATAATTTCTGCCTGCCTGAAGTTATAACCTAATAGTGGAATTATATGTTATCAAAATTCATTCAAATATGTGAAAATTGAGCTGGGTGTGGTGGCACACACCTTTAATCCCAGCACTCGGGAGGCAGAGGCAGGCGAATTTCTGAGTTCAAGGCCAGCCTGGTCTACAAAGTGAGTTCCAGGACAGCCAGGGCTACACAGAGAAACCCTGTCTCGAAAAAAATAAGAAAAAAAAAACAAATATGTGAAAATTATAACTTTTTTAACTTATGGAATAGCTGGGTGTACAGGCCACTGTTAATATAAATGCAACTAAACTAAAAAAGGGTCATGGAAAGATTACCTTACAAACAGTTCAGCTGTTAATTATCTTGAAGGGGTTTTAGGGAGAGAGTTCAGACCATAGAAGCAGCTTCTTTGAAGACCATCAGTAAGAAGAGGACACAGTGCAACCATGCTGATGAATGTCTAGGATTGTGCACCAAAACATGTGTAGCTCATATTACGAATTGAATTATCTTCCTATGATGAGGGCAACCCATTGAAAACAACTTAAGAAACATGATCTACAAGCTTGCAGTCCCACCAGCAGTGGAGGAGTGTTCCCCTTTCTCCACATCCACGCCAGCATCTGCTGTCGCCTGATTTTTTGATCTTAGCCATTCTTACTGGTGTGAGGTGGAATCTCAGGGTTGTTTTGATTTGCATTTCCCTGATGATTAAGGATGTTGAACATTTTTTCAGGTGCTTCTCAGCCATTTGGTATTCCTCAGTTGAGAATTCTTTGTTTNAACAATGAATATATGAAATTCCTAGGCAAATGGATGGATCTGGAGGATTTCATCCTGAGTGAGGTAACCCAATCACAAAAGAACTCACATAATATGTACTCACTGATATTTGGATACTAGCCTAGAAGCATAGACTACCCAGGATACAACTTACTAAACACATGAATCTCAAGAAGAATGAAGTTCAAAATGTGGTCTCGGTGCCCCTTCCTAGAATCAAGAACAAAGCACTCACTGAAGGAGTTACAGAGATCATGTGTGAAGCTGAATCAAAAGGACGGACCAACCAGTGATGGCGGCTGCCAGAGATCCCTCCCATAATCAGCCACCAAAATAAACACTATAGCATATGCCAGCAAGAGAATGCTGAAAGGGACCTGATATAGCTAGCTGTCTTGTGGGAGGCTATACCAGTGCCTGGTAAACACAGAAGTGGATGCTCACAGTTAGCTATTAGTTGGAACACAGGACTCCCAAGGTAGGAGCTAGAGAAAGTACCCAAGGAGCGGAAGGGGTCTTCAACCCTCTAGGTGTAAGAACAACATGAACTAACTAGTTCCTCCTGTGCTCTTGTCTCTAGCTGCATATATGGAAGAAGATGGCCTAGTTGGCCATCATTGGGAGGAGAGGCCCTTTGGTTATACAGACTCTATATGCCCCAGAACAGGGGAATGCCAGGGCCATTACGCGGGAGGGGACGCGGGAGGGTACGGGAAAATTTCTGGATAACATGTGAAATGTAAAGGAAGAAAATATCTAATAAAGAGAAAAAAAATAAATTTAAAAAAAAAAAGAAACATGATCTAGCAGAATCAAATGTGCTCTGAAGAACGATTGTTTGAGTCACAATACTAAAAGGATGAAAAGTAGAGTTCAGGGAGATTTGGAGGGGCCAGAAGAATGGTGACAAGAGTGGACAGGCGAATGTTCATAAAAGAAAATCAATAGTGATAGATTAGATGGGGTCGTAAGGGGGAAAATAATGAGACCACAGAAAATTATGACATGTTAAAAGGTGTGCTCATAGGTGTGTGTGTGTGTGTGTGTGTGTGTGTGTGTGTGTGTGTGTGTGTGTGTGTGTGTGTGTGTGTGTGTGTGTGTGTGTGTGTGTGTGTGTGTGCATAGATGTGTCAGATTGAAATGCTATCCTGATTCTGATTTACCTAACCTGGGTGGACTGAAATTTCTCCCAAGCATGCACAAGTGCTAATATTTAGTGACAATTTAGTAATTTTAGGATCTATAGACCCATGCTGGTAAATGTCATATTTATTAACACTTTAGTTCATACAAAATAACTCCCTCATATCTAAATAAATAAATAACCAATAGAGGTTATTATTTAAAACACTTAGACATACTGAGTATGAAAATAAAAATATTGGGCCAGCAAGATGGCCCAACAGGTATAGGTACTTGTCTCCAAGCCTGATGACCTCAGTTTGATCCATGAACCCCAGTAAGTTGTCCTCTGACCTCTATATTCAGGCCACAGTAAACACACATGCAAATTAGCATGTGCACACACGTGCACACATACACACACATGGACACATACAAACACATACACACACATGCACACACATGCACATACATGCACTCATACACACCAAACATGGATGTGTGTCTATAAATACACAAACATGCAGACACAAGAGATATGCTGAATTCTATTTCTATCTTATAATCTTATCCAGACTTCTTAAAGTATGGATTTATTGTAAGTTTGATGATATTTTATAAAAATTTAAAGTAGTTATGCATATAAACTTGGGAGTGAGAAAACCATGTAGTTAATACTTTTCCTGTATTTATCAACTGAGACTTGAAAAAGTCACTCAATCTCAACAAGTTTTAGTTTCCTAACATAAAATAAAGGAAGAAATGTATAGTTCATAGATAATTATAAGGATTAGTGAAATATTCTATTTAGCTAAATAATACAGGCTGAAGCAACAAGTAGATTTTGGCCTGGTTTACACACACACACACACATGCACATGTATACATGCATGGTTGCACACATGCAAACCATTACTTTACCTAGAACATGTTAAGAGCTTTGTAATTTCAGAAAATTAATTTAGTAAGGTTGGTTTTTCACTCCACGTGGCATCTTCCTTTTTCTCTCTCTTTTTCTCAGAGCATAAAAGCTAAAATTACATTTCTATGTACTTGCACAAAATAATTAAAAAGAAAGAAGCAGGTAGAAAGTGTCCCACATACAATTTATTGTTATTTATATTTGTCCAGAGAAAGCTTCCCTCTGCTTGGATCACTACCACAGATCATTATTTTAAATGAGACGCCTATTTATTTAAAATATGTATCCACATATCAAAGAATTTGAGGGTAAAGTCACTTATTCCATGCTTTACTGAAACTCTGTATGTAATGTCTCTTAACGTGTGCTGTCATGATCACTGAGAACCTAAAGACATACACCAAGAAGAGGAATTTTTATGACATCAAGAAATGGCTGTAACCAGGGTCATTAATTGCCTATTGACAGCTTATGAAGATTATACAACAGAAGCATGGAACCTTTTGACATATGACATTCTAAATCAGCCCTAACAAGCTTAGAGCCCAAAGTATAGTCTTTCATACATACAAATGTAAATCAAGGATAGTGTCAATTGAAGTTTTAAGTGACCTTTCCATGTTTACATGAAAATTGAACTTAGTACTACCAGAGGATCCAGCAATACCTCTCCTGGGCATATACCCAGAAGATGTTACAATTGCTAAAATGGAAACATGCTCCACTATGTTCATAGCAGCCTTATTTATAATAGCCAGAAGCTGGAAAGAACCCAGATGTCCCTCAACAAGAGGAATGGATACAGAAAATATGGTACATTTACACAATGGAGTACTATTCTGCTATTAAAAAAATGAATTTATGAAATTCTTGGGCAAATGGATGAATCTGGAGGACATAATCCTTAGTGAGGTAACCCAGTCACAAAAGAAGCCATTGGATATGTGCTCACTGATAAATGGATATTAGCTCAGATACTTAGAACACCCAAGATACAATCTGCAAAACACATGAAAATCAAGAAGGAAGACCAACGTGTGGATACTTCATTCCTCCTTTGAACAGGAAACAAAATACCCATGAAAGGAGTTACAGAGACAAAGTGTAGAGCTAAGATGAAAGGATGGACCATACAGAGACTAACCCACCGGGGATCCATCCCATAATCAGTCACTAAACTCAGACACTATTGCATAGGACAGCAAGTGTTTACTGAAGGGACCCTGATATAGCTGACTCCCACAGAAGTGGATGCTCACAGTCATCCATAAGAGGGAGCAGCACGGGGCCCACATTGGAGAAGCTAGAGATAGAACACCAGGAACTGAAGGGGTCTGCAACCCTAGAAGAGGGTCAACAATATGAACTAACCAGAACCCCCAGAACTCGAGTCTCTAGCATCATATGTAACAGAAGATGGCCTAGTCGGCCATCATTTGGAGGAGAGGTCCCTTGGTACTGCAATATTTATATGCCCCAGTACAGGGGAACGCCAGGGCCAAGAAGTAGGATTGGGTGGGCAGGGGAGCAGGGAGGGGGGAAGGGGTAGGGGACTTTCGGAATAGCATTTGAAATGTAAATTAAGAAAATATCTAATAAAAAATTAAAAAAGAAAGAATTACTGAACGCCTTGGAAACATTTTCTTAGAATTCTTTGGATATGGTATTTTTTTGCTTTTGGGTTTTTTGTTTGTTTGATTTTTTGCTACTGTGCTAATGATGACTTTGATAAAATGAATTAAAAGGAAAAAAGAGACAGTTTATTGAGGTTTATCTGGTATATCTGTGTCTGAGGTATTCCTGACTGATTCCGCATATACCGGCAATGTGAATGAGGTAATTTGTTTGACTCAGCTGGGGCAAGAACTGCAGTAATCTATGCAAAATTCACATACAGCGTGTCTATAAGAAGTCCCTGCAGGACTTTCAGTTTATATAAAGAAGCTTAAGATGTTGCCTGAGGCATCATTTTTTTCTCCCTCAAGGCAAACTGAAATGCCACAAACTGAATTGTTTTCACACTACTAATGTATTCTTCTCTCTTTCAATTTCCCAGAGAGCTGACATTGGGATTTCAGCTTTAACCATCACTCCAGACCGGGAGAATGTTGTGGATTTTACAACACGCTACATGGACTACTCAGTGGGAGTCCTTCTTCGAAGGGCAGAGAAAACGGTGGATATGTTTGCCTGCCTTGCACCGTTTGATCTATCTCTGTGGGCCTGCATTGCTGGCACAGTCCTTCTTGTGGGACTCCTGGTCTACCTCTTGAACTGGCTTAATCCCCCACGATTGCAAATGGGATCAATGACATCTACTACACTCTACAACTCCATGTGGTTTGTGTATGGGTCCTTTGTACAGCAAGGTAAGAGAAAGAGTGCATTTTCCTCTTAAGAAGGAAGGAAAATGATGTTTCAAATAATCAGTTAAAATGATTTTGTATATAGCATCAGTAAGGCCTCTAACGATCTTCACAGCAGTGCTCAGAAGATAACATTTCCTACTGTCTCTTAGTGGATCTCAGGCATAGCAGGCTTCCTGCAATAATGGCTGTTTGTCTTTTGATGTAAGTTCAGTTTCATCAGCAAAGGCAATGCTGAATGACAGTGATAAGATTCGAAGGGCACCTCAAGGTCAGTTTTTCTTTTCAAACTCTGACTTCCTGAGAAATAGCTTTTCTGGCATGAAAATCCTTACTACTACAGAAAATAATGTTCTATTACTTACATGTGCAAGATAAGTTAGCTCTTATTAATTCAAGATATTTTCTTTTCTCTGAATATTAATTAGAAGTCCAAAGATATTACTTAATATGTGTCTATAATAAGAAATTTTATGATTAATAATTCCTGTTAATATATCATCATTACCAATGAATTACCTTACAACTTCTTTATATCCAAAAGCAGGTCTTTATTATCTATACCCAATGTACTCTCTTTATAAATCTCTAATTAACTATATGGTTATCTCTATTCTAGAAGAGTATATCTTTTGCATGACCTAATACAGTCTATGGCTAATGTAGAAAATGGAAGAAGAAGGACTAGTAGTCTGGCAAATTTAACATAGGCACTGAGCATGAGAAAAAGATGTGAGAACTAACATATAACATAGGCACTGAGCATGAGAAAAAGATGTGAGAACTAACATATAACATAGGCACTGAGCATGAGAAAAAGATGTGAGAACTAACATATAACATAGGCACTGAGCATGAGAAAAAGATGTGAGAACTAACATATAACATAGGCTCTGAGCATCAGAAAAAGATGTGAGAACTAACATATAACATAGGCATGAGCATCAGAAAAAGATGTGAGAACTAACATATAACATAGGCATGAGCATCAGAAAAAGATGTGAAAACTAACATATAACTGAGTCAGGAGTAAGTGTGGAGAGCCATGGAGAGTCAGGAAATCTGTGGTATTGACTAGATGGAACCAGTGAAACTTCAATAACCACGAAGTGATTGATAGTGAAAAAGAAAAGAAGACAAAGCCTGGAGAAAGATCTCAGTGGTGGCTGGCAATAGTCAGGAAAACGATTCACAGGAAGAATCTGAAGTCTAGTTGCTGCATGCCTTGTAACAATATTTCAATGAGCTGAGTTTGGTTGATTTTTAACATTTTGTTGGAAAATACATCAAATTAGTCTTGTAAAGGTGTTAATTAGATTGAGTGACAAACTTGTTATTAAAGCAAAGCTTTGTCTTTGATCTATAGTATCTCTGCTGACAACTCAGTCCAGAGGCTGAAACAGTTTGTTCATTCAATATACATGTCAACTTCTATGGTTGATTCCAGCTATGGGCTGTCAGTGCAGGCTGTGGTCTTCGGCTTTCTCTTTGTGAACTTCTCTACACTTCTTTCCTCCTGGGGTCATTGTTGAATACCTCCTTCAGAAAATGTCTTGGGTATGCCTGACTTGTCAATTTTCATGGTATTTAAAATTATTAAAATTCTGAAGCTTTTAAGACAACTAAAATGTACTGAAGAGTAAATATTTACTAAATAAAAAACTAAATCTGGCTCAGCTCTGGATAGGTTATTAGCAAGACAATAGTTGACATGGTAAATTCTGGGTTAACTAAGAAAAGTGAGAAGGATCAATAAGACTGAAATACAGAATAAGAGTACAAAGATATCAAGTTTGAACAGAAGGAAGTATCAGGAGTCTTGATGCGATTATAAACAACAGTAGAAATATCTATATCAGTGACTTGGATGGATAGTCATAAAATCGAACAACTGAGCCTAATTTCTTAAAAATAGGTAGTAGAGGACAAGTCATCAATATGTATATTCACATTTATGAAGTTAAAAGTTGACGAAAGACCCCAAAGCAGATCAATGAAGGGAAAACAAACCTCCTGTAGCAACCTAGAGTTCTGATTGCAGCAAATGAAATGAGCTGCCTGTCAAAGTTAGTCATCAAAATCAAAGGACAGTGGCTAGGCTCGTGACAGACACGCCCAGTACTGAATGAAAGAAGAGGTGACATCGCTGGATATAGCTAAGCTGTTTCACTCACCTCTTCCCTTCCCATCAGTGGTGTCCGTGCATAGTTTCAACAACCATGGGACATTCTGATAACTGAAAACCTACACTGGGCACTCTTGCAATTCAAAATTGTCTAAATATTCACTAACATCACTCTCTGAATGTACAAGTCAGAACATAAACTCCACCAGGTCAAACACAGAGTTCTTTTACATATACTCTAAACTTTTCACTCCAGAGACATCTTAACAATAACCAGGTTTCTTCCTGCTTTCCTACCTCCTTCATGCCAATTCTGACTGTTTTGCCTCATAAATATTTTAGAAGTAGAAGTTTTTTTTTTCACATGGAGAAATTAGACCAACTTCATTTCTTCCCTGAAGCATAGGTACCCCATAACAACTCTTCCTTTTTCTGAATTTCCCCTGATAATAACTGGTAAGAGAACGCGCGAGTGACTGTGTGTTTACATGTGTGTGTGTGTGCCTGCATGTGTGCATGCATGTGTGTGTCTGTGCCATGGAAAGCTAACCATAATATTTCCCATATTCACATGTTTTCTTAACATCTCATCATCATCTGCATACAGGTCCGAGCCCTTTTTTATCTGATTCCTATTCCAGCACAGAAGCGTCATCCAGAACTCAGTTTTTATTTACTGACACTGAGAAATCACAATAAATGGACAATTATTCTAAACCACGCAGTCTGTTTAGATGAGGCGAACCAATCTGCTTCTTCTCTGCTTTTTTTTTTTATATTTTCCCAACTCCTGAAGTACTTCTAATGTTACGTTGCTCAGTCTTTAGTCTCACCCCATGCACTGACTTGGCAAGTTCCTGCTTATCCTCAAAACCTTATCTTGGTTTCCCCCATTTCAAGAATCTCATAGACTAAGACACTATCTTCATGTTTCTTCACATAGACTTACTTTGGTACTTATAAGTATATGAAAAGAAAAAAATCTTTCTTTTTTAAAAATTTTTTATCACCTCTGTATTTTTGTTTTTAAATAAAATTTATTATAAATATTTCAAATGATTAAAAACACCATACACCAAAACCAATCAGATCCAAATTTTATACAACTTAATGAACTCGTATACAGTTGAAATTGCATTTCAAAACTGAATATTTTTTAAAACTGAGTATTTTTTTAAACTGAGTATTTTTAAAGTGCATAATAGTACTTATTTTCCTTCCTTGTGCCTTTGCCCATAACTCAGTGTCTTTTAAATTGCAAATGGTTAATAAATGTGCACTGAAATGTCAAAGCAAAAGCTAGATATTTAAGTCATAATCCACAGAGCTAACAGCAATTATGTGCTTATTAGATTGCAATCTGAAAAAATAGAGTTTTCACTGAAATTCTTCCCCATGACCCCAAATCGTCAAGCCAGAGAAGTTATGTGCACTATGTGCAATATAGCCTCTGTTGAGTACATTTTAAGAGAAAGGGAGATTAATAAATAAGATCTCCTACGTTGTAGAATGATTTCTGAGAATACTGACTATAGTGTGGATAGATGGGCTTTCTGAATCTTTCTTCATGTCACAAAGAAATGCAGTAGCTCTAGAGAAAAAAAAAAACATAAAAAAGTTACCTGCATGGTCATCAGGCTTTCCTAGTTCTATAAAGATGCAGGAGTTTAATAATATGTTTCATAACATTCTATCAAAACTGCTTTGTTAAATGTCCCCCACAGACTATAGGTTGGCTGTGAATTGCACAAACTCATAATGAAGAATTATGCTGAATTGTACGTAATGAACCAACTTATTTTGAGGGAGCTGCTGTTTGTTCACTGGCTAACAATGAAAAGGTGAAGCCATTAAAAGATACTGAGGTCATTGTTATGCTCTGATTAAAAGTAAATTCAAGGCTCATAAACTCAATGAAAAGAGAATCAATAAGTAGCACTGTCCATGCATAAGCAATAGATTTGGACTTAGTGATAATTCCTAATGAAAATACAGTCTCTTCAGTGGAAGCACAGGTGTTTTTTCAAAATTAAATATTTATTGACACACTATTTCTGATTGAAGAGGGTTGGACAGGTATTTTGTGTTCGACTGATTTCTGAAAAGGAGGCCATAAAGAACTAAAAGCAGAAAAATGTTAAATATATCTGAGTTGTTTACTACTCCTTATTCTAAAAAATAAATCAGTGATTTTACAACATTCTGGAAAAACAGATTTGGCAATTCAACTGTGTAAAAGCAATGTGGTCCATTACAGAGATAAACTCAGTACATCTGTGTGGCTAGAACATTGGCACTTGTGAATTAGGCTGTTAAATGCAAGAAGGAGAAACCAATTTAATAGTTATGTTTTCCTTTTATATCATCCCTTATCACCATATCTGCACCTCTCTCCTTGAAGCTAGCATATTAAAAACACTGGAGGTTGAGTTTCAAAGACCCTCTAACAGCAACCTGAGTCATTGGTAGTGACTCTAACGCCGTTGAAGCTTAATTGACTTGCTCACAGAAGTGACTCTATGTAATTTGTTGTTTATAAACAAACTGTAAAGGGAAATACTGACTTTTTCTCCTATGGTTTTGTCTGATTTAAAGAACCATAAGTGCTTATAGCCATGAATATGTCTGTCAGCCAGAATCCTTTACATAGCAACAGTGTCCCAGGAATAGGAGGAACAGAAAGAAGAAAAAGGAACAAATTGAATATGAGTGTCATGCCCAACCTAGATATTTGAATATGTTAATAAATAGGAAAAACTAGTATTTGTTTTATTTATTGAGAATTTCATACGATATATTTTATCATATTTTTTCTCATTCCACAACTTCTCCCAGATCAGCATATACACAATACACAACTTCATACTCTCTCTCTCTGTACACACACACACACACACACACACACACACACACACACACACACTATAAACTATAGATTCTATGGATTCCACTTCTTTTGGTCACTACTCCTAAGCATAGCACTTGCCTGGAGTGAGGCTGATATTCCTAGTTTTTCTCCAATAAAAAAAATATGATTTCCCTCCTTTCAGTAGCTATTATTTACAAAGAGCTTCTCAGCTAATGATGGAACTTTATGCCTTCTCTGTGGTGGGATTTTGCCTGTGTGAGTTTGTCAGAGTCTTCATAAGTTCACATGCGCATTTTCTCTGTCACATCAGGAAAATGCTGTTTTCTTAAAATCATCCACTACCCCTGAATCTTAAAAATCTTTCCAATCCCTCTTCCCCATAGGACCCTGCACCTTTAAGGAAAGGAATGGCAGAGACATCCCATTTATAGCTGAAAACTCTAAAGTCTCTCACTCTCTGCATGAAAGACATAATATTTGTAAGACTGTTCTATGTCATATTGATGTTTCTTAGTAAATTGGAGCCCAGCAAAACCTCTTCCAATTATAGGATCAGATAAAGCTATTGATAACAGGAAAAAAAGGAAAACTCTTTTGTTAGTTTTGAGAATCAAAGAGGTCTCCATATGCTAGTGCTGAATAGAAAAGGGGCCCATAGGAGTGGTAGGAAAGCTCAAAGTCACTCCATGCTTCTGTCCAAGACTTAACATAAGAGACAACCCACTGGCTTTCAAATCTCAGGATAATTTTTGAAGGTAATAAAATTCTTCCCAGTGCCAGGTAGATTACATTGTGACATAGAATCACAGCTTTCTCATTTCGACAAAAAGAACCAATCTTCTCCATTGAGTCAGGAAACAGAGGGGACTTGAGAGAACAACAGTGCCTTTAAAACTTTAGATGGAATAACTCAGAAACCCCTATTTTAATAAGGTACAGCTCAAATAAGAAATCCCAGAGTATTGAGGATGTAAGATTCAATGGTGAAGTCACTTCTTTGTAACAGTATCTGATATTTCACATTCAATTTGAATATAACAGAAACACTATCAGCTAGCTAGCTTAGATGTTTACTGACAGCAATAACCTCAGGGAGAATGGAATTCCCAGTAACAATTGACTGGGCTATAAAGATAGATTTCTCCCCATATTCTGTTAGTCACAAGTAACTCAAAAAAATGTCTGTAATTTTTATTTATGTTCAAACGACATCTATTGCTAATTATGATCGACTGTCATAACCAAGACAGTGCCAAGAATGCACCGAGCTGACATAGCCTCTTCAAAATCTCCCCATGCGGCTTTACACTTTAGAACATGAGAGTGTCCCCTCATCCATTCTGGTAACAACAGAATTCTCTGCCATGGAAGCAAATTTTCAAGGATGGTGACCAGAGAATGGCAAGGATGTGATATGAGTGAGTTAGTTTAGCTCACTATGGACCTTAATGAGCCTGACTCCACAAGCCAGAGGCATATAACATGCTCTTAATGACAGTCTCTGTTCCTGTGACCCTTCTGATTAAGACAGAAAACCTTCCCTTGTTAAACTGGCTTCGTCATGTTTAAAAGTAATTTTAAAATTATAAAGCACAAATCAGACTATGCTTAGAGTAAGAACATATACAGACTATTTTCTTGAATCCTAAGAACTCCATATTAAGATATCCCTTAATGAAAAGTATGGTTGCTTGAATAAAACAAAGAAGTCCCTTCTCATGAAAATATTTAGCAAATTCAAAGGTGATTTTTAAACAAATACACCTTTAATGATGGAATAAATGAGAGAAAGGGCAGATGTTCCAGACCATTTAAAATAACTTTCCCTAGCATGTAAATTGTCTCTGGTTTTGAGAGTTTAATATTACAGTTTACCTCAGCTTAGGAAAGAAGCATAGAGATAAAAATTGCTGATGAGACTTATCCTAGGGGTGGTTTAGAACTGATTAAAGATAAATAATTGGGCTCAAGGGACCACAGATCGTGTATAAAACAGTTTTGAATATAAATTTGGAAATTCAACTTTAGATTGACATGCCAAAACCTTCATCCAGTTTCCCCTCTTATCTATGAATATGTAGTTAGATACATAAAACTGATATCTGTATCCCTTAAAATGGTAGAAACTATCCATGCCCGTCAAAATCCAGTAAACATTTGAAATCCTACGACTGGATTTGGCCTAGATCATTATTACATACAATCTGATTGTAATTCACCTTGTGCTAGGTGATGGATTCTCACCACCAGATTAAAACCTACGAATGTAATAATGGCCTTGAGGTATGTTTGTAATTGTTGTTTAAGATTAATTTATTTTTACTGTATGCAAGTGGGTATTCTGCCTGTGTGGATGTCCATGCACCAGGTGTATGGCTCATGTTTATGGAGGTCAGAAGAGGATGTCAAATCCTCTGGAATGGGAGTTACAGAAGGTTGAGAGCTGCCATGTGCATAGTAAGTCCAGGTTATCTAGAAGAGCTCTTAACAGCTAAGACATTTCTCCAGACCTGTGAGACACTTTTTTCCCTAAAACTCTTGAATAATACATACAAACATATATATATATATATATATATATATATACATTCATACATACATCTCTCTCTGTCTCTCTCTGCCTCTGTCTCTGTCTCTGTCTCTCTCTGACACACACACACACACACACACACACACACACACACACAAACACACATATTCCAAAGTATAATTGGCAGTGCAAATTCATATTATATACCCTGCCATATATATCACAGTCTGATATTTGTAAACTACATGCTTGTCTTTGTATTTTTTCAGAGCTAAGAACCAAATACAATGACTTACACTTGGCTAGGCAAGCACTCTACCACTAAGATAAATCTCCAACTTTATAAACTATATGCTTTATGGCAATTTGTGTGTTTCATTCTTGTGTCCTCAGGTGCGTGAAAATTTATGCATGCATCAGACTAAGCATGACCCTTATTCTTCTCTACGGACACATGAAATTGTACTTTGATTTGTGGCCGTAGACTTAATTTATATTCCCTTAATGTTTGCAACCCCATATCTTGGCCTCCAAGTTAACAACCCGTTTGAGACTGGCACACAGCCTGTTCTGTCTACTTCAGTTGTTCTCTAGCCATTAACATTTATATCCAAGTTCAACTTTTTCATGTCCTAGAAGCAATCCTTATGCCTTTCCTAATTTAAATTCTTCCTTCTTCTGGAAGCATCTACTTAGATATTAAGTATGAATTATTTATGTAGTCACAAAAGTGAACAGAACAACATGGCATCTGTCTTCGTGGATTTTAAAATGCACAATGAAACAAACTGAGGTGCTACAATATGACTTCTCCTTATAATTAAATTATCTGTGAAGCATGAAGAGTTGTTGATGGTATTCTATTGGAACTTGAATCCTCTCAAGCATCCCTTTTAAAGAACATGGTGATTTTGCTATATCAGCCAGGATTGACTGTAAGCAGCACAACTCCGTGCTATTATTTTACTGTTCAAAGGGTTAAGGCCATTTAGTCTTTATCCTCTGCCTTACATCACCACCCAAGGAGTGTTTTGCTCCAGAAATGCATTGCCTGGAGTGTGCTGCTGCTTAATAAATCATTCTATCTTGTTTATCTTTCTCTTGACATATATCTAGCAGCAGGAACCATTATCCAGTGCCAATGTTAAGTTCTATTGACATTTACTCTTAATTAACTACACTATTGCCAAAAAGTTTTGCATTGGTAACAAATTGTCTTTATTTAGTGCTGCCTTGTACAGAGAGAAAAATGAGTTTGAAATAACTGAAATCTCTTTGCTATGTTTCTAGAAGACTGGTTAATGTTCCTTCATAAACAATATACAATTCATATTTCAATTACTTTAATATATTAATTAAGCACCGTACTGGTTATATGTAATAAGCAATGTGCTTGTTACATAGATACTAAAGAACTCAAGTTGTTCAGAAAAAAATGATTCAGGTTGAGTGCTCTTGAAATCTTAGATGATATGGTTTCAATTTCCATTGAAGCCTTTTTAGAAATCTAATATTGAGCAAATTCTGAAGGGTAGGCAGGGAGACTGAAGAGAGCATAGAGCACGGAGATAGAAAGCACACTTGGTCAGGCTTAGGGTCAAGGGTCCAGAACAGTCTGAGAGCAGATGAGGTGAGGGAGGGGCGTGTGCAGAGATTGTGGGTCTCAGACTACGAGTTTTATAGCGTCAGAACTGAAGAGTCAAAAAAAAAAGTCTTTTTAGAGAAAACACACAATTTTTAGAGAAAGCATCAATAAACAAACTTTTCTGGTTTTTCTGCTTTCAAATCTCTAGCATATGGGAAAAGTTAACAGTTTTTCAAAAATGTAAACTTAAATATAAATGAGCTATGCTTACATTTTATTCATTGATAGCTATCAAAGAAGATTTGTATTGGTCATAAAATATATTTGTAAATTTACTTTTTAAAATCTCTATCCCAAGATCCACTATAAAAGTCAGAGAGCTGCTACCTATCCCTGACAACACATGAACAACCAGTCAAAAGCTCCCTCCTCTTTGAAGCTTTATTTTTAATAATTATATATTTGTAGGAATCGTTGTGATGGCTCCATTTATGAATACAATCTACATTGATCATGTCCATCTACCCTTTTTTGAACCCTACTCCACAAACATCAATCCTAGTCTATAGCAGTCACTTCTATTCTCAAGACAATTTTCTATATTTATTTTAATTTTTATTCATTTTTATTTTTTGTTGTCTAATTAGAAAGAAAATGGAGCTGCTATTTCTAACTTTATATTCTCCAGTTTCAGTAATTTTTATATAAATGTCATGATTACATTTTTGTGTCTAAATAATACTCGACTATTTATATATATTAAATTTCTACTCAAAACTCCTCATACTGTTTTTAGTCATGGATATACTAATACCCTTCCTAGTTAGAGGGAAATGATTCCTTTCTCTCTATATCCTCAACAGTACTTGCTCCTTTTATTTTTATAATAATATTTATTATAATTATAATGAGATAGGATTTCATTATAATTTTGATCAGCATTTCATTGGTGATGAATAATACTGGATATTTTGTGTGTATTTTTGACATTTATTTTATGAGAAGCATCTATACAAACATTTGTGCACATAAACTGGATTTTTATGTTTGTGTTGTAAAGTTTTCTTACTTTAACTTTGGGCCATATGAACACCCAATAAATATTTTCTCTCAGACTGTAGGTTCTCTCATCTTTATATTAATCATTTCAGTTAGATATAAACATATGGTTTATTTATGAGCTTTTTATTCTGTTTTTCTGATTTGTGCATCTGGCTTTAGAGTTATACCATGCTATTTTTCTGAACATGGTATTGTAACATTTCTTTATATTAACACTTAACATTAATAGTAATTCTAGAATTTGTCTTGTTTGAGAGAATTATCTTGAGGGATAAAATATTTATCTTGACTATAGTTTCAGAACTGATAGTTTATTATGTTGGGGAAGACTTGGCATACTAACTAGTTCCCTCCCTAATGTCCAGGCACCAGAACTCTGCCACAAGAGGATGCAGTAGAGTACTTTCTTAGCACATACCTTTAGTAACATAGCTCCTGCAACCAGAGCCTAACGATCAACATCCACTATCAACAATACCATCAGGGAATTGAAGATTAATCATGAAACCCTTAGGGTTAACTATCTCTATAAATACTTTTGCAGAGAGAGAAAGAGATAAATGTTTTACCAATGTCTTCAGTCCAATCAAGTTAGCAACCAAGAAGGCCATCTTTTATCCTTGTAATTTATTCTCCTTGGTCTCAGGACTCCAAGAAGAGCAGTAAGCACTCTTAGCCACTGAGTCATCTCTCCAGCTACATGTTTATATTTTTCCGTTCCCAGAGTCTTTTTCCTTCCTTTGACTTGGTGTGATTCCTCCTGGAACATTGTCTTCACTCATATTGCATTTCTCACCAGTATTTAGAGGGAAAACTGATGGCAGTAACAGATGCAATTATTTTACAGCAACTCCAGTGGTAACATGCAGTAGGAAATACTTACCTTTTTCATTTATGTCCCCAGTGAGGTTGAGAGTCAGTAGCATTAGGAAGCGGATTGGGATAAAAATGTGATTTGTGTTAATTTAGAGCTGAAAGCAGTAATAATTAGCCAAGTGAGAAGTTAATGGGGTGGGAGGGAGGGAGAGAGAGAAAGAGAGAGAGAGAGAGAGAGAGAGAGAGAGAGAGAGAGAGAGAGAGAGAGAGAGAGAGAGAGGTATAAATGAAAGGGAAAGTCAGAGGGTTAGAGGTATGAGAAATAATAAGGTATTGTCGTCAGGTACAGAGAAGGAAAGGTCAGTTATCTATAAGCAAAAACAAAACTAGCCAATTAAAGTATGAAAAATAACTAATATTATAATGTCCCAGGCTTCTCAAGTGGTAGAATAATTATGTCAATGCATGACACCTTAGTCTGAATCCCAGTACTAAAAAAGTTAAAATGAACTGGAATTGTGGTTCACTGGATAAAAGCACTTTCCAGACAAGCATAAGAACCTGAGTTCAAATCTGCAGAAGCCATATTTAAAAAGCCAGATGCATAGCATCAAGATCTGTAATCACAGCATTTCTATGGGGAGATAGGAGATAGAGGCAGGGGACACCCAAAAGGCTTATAGGTTAGCCAACTTCGCCCCTGCAGAAGGAAGGAAACTAAGAGACCCTGATTCATATACGTTAGACGATAATGAGTGATGCCTAAGATTGTCTTCTAACCTCAATCTGCACACCAAGGCATATAGATGCCTCCCATTCACACAAACACATATGTACAACACCGAAACACACACACACACACACACACACACACACACAAACACACAAAACCACACCAAACAATGTTGTTATTATTATTATCATTATCATCATTATTATTATAAACTTGAGTAAGTTTGAGCCAATGTACTTATTGTATTAAAATTGGGGAAAGCTACTTTCTCCAGATGGCCTCTAGCAGGAAAGGCAGTAGGTGATATGCACATCAGAATATGTGAGGTATACTGTGGCACTACTCTGAAAATAGAAGTGATGGACCCTGTCAGGCTATTTGAATTTTTACAATAATTATTTATATTGTCTCTGTTACCTGTCGGGGTCTCCCCCTTTAGCTCACTGCTCTGTACCAGAGAGTCTGAATCACATCTGACTGGACATTGATATGGGTCCAAGCATTCCAAAGGTAGATGTGGAGGCAAGAACCACAGCCTACACTCTCCAATGCCCACAAACACACTTTATAGCAGTTTGAAAAGGTTATGGTTGTGATCCAGTAGAAAGATATGAGTAGATTCTGGGGCATCAAAATTTGCATTGTTTCCTTTTGTTGCTATTTTGAGCATGTCCAACCAGAATTTGGATTCTAACCTCCTACCCAGAAGAACCCAGCTCGGGACAGGGTGAAGGTTAGGGACAGGGACTTTCGTCCTCTTGGTTCTTTAAGCTGCAGTGTCTGCCAGGTGTTGCACATAATAGGGTAAGACTGGTGGCAGGCAACATTCTTCTTAGCTGGGGTGGACAGGACCTGCAGGGAGCAAAAGACTGCATGAGCCTAACACAGTTGGAAATAGGAAATTTTTCTCCAGCTCTTAGTCAGGCACTGTGCGTGCAGGAGAAAGCCAGAGCCATATTTGGCACATGAGGCAGGTAGCTGCTGAGCCAGTACAGTAGATGTCTTTAGATTCCTGGGGGTAGGAATCAAACACATAGAACTGTCCAAGTTCAGGTAATAAGTGCCTTCCACTTAGGGCTCCTGGCTATAACACCAAGAAGGTTAAAATTTCTTACTTTTACTCCTATAACGGTTGTGAAAGGCATCTTATAAAAGTATCTGCACTGACAGAGTGTGCTGAGACCAACCCTGAAGTTTATGATGATACCTGCAGATAGGAAAATCCTCTGTAGGTCTAGAGTCACAGGTGCTGGGCTGTTGTTTCTCCTGAGATGTGGCTCTCCCTGCTCAATGGGATTTTTGTGCAGTGTTACTGCTGTTGGGTCACCTGTACGGCTGTTGCTTTGATCCTTTTGGAGAGAGTAGGTGAGTATTGGATGCTCTACCAGGGCATTACTTGCAGTGACAGCATGTAAGGAAGATCATTTTCTTCTAAAAATGTTTGCCAGAACTAATGGCAGGGAGAAAGCAGAGAAAGGCATAAAAGTATAGGCATTCTCATTTCTTTTAGAACTTTTAAATTTCTCTCTGGAAATAAGTAATAGCTAAATAAAAGCTACGTGTGTGTGTGTGTGTGTGTGTGTGTGTGTGTGCGCGCGCGCGCGCGCGCACGCTCATGCATGCTCATTTCTATTAGGCATGAATAGTAGGAATTTCTATGCTAAAGCAAATTGCTAAGAATGTCTTTCTTTTAGGGTAGACTCGGGTGTAGTGCCTTCATTCCCAAATAGAGTATTAAGCCTCTCCACAGAGAATTCTTGGAGTAAAAAAACTTTGAGAGTTTTCTTGCCCCTTCTGCTTATTTGAAATTTATATATCCTCTGTTTTATCCACAAAGATCTCCCTATCAGCCAACATTCTTAATGGCATCAGAATCTTTTGCTTCTCTTGCAGAAAAAAAAAAAGTCAATAACCTCCTACCCCCAATTTTCCTTCTCAAGGCCAGGTCTTTCCATTTAAAATTTTCTTGATTTTAAAATCTCTAGTCATTTGGTCACAGAAGGCCATCTGATGGATAAGATTAAACAGCCAGAGCTTTGGCCCAGGAAGGAATCTGTAAACTCAGCAGTATCCCCCAGAAACCTTCCTTTGAAAAGATGAACGCTGCATCCACTAGGGTGCACTTCATCTCAAAGCCAGGAAAAAATTAAGGTCAGATTGTCTGTGGCCCGGAAAATAGTGCGATTGGCCCTTCTGCCATTGATGTAAATAATTGTATAAATTCATGATACTCCTGAAACACGATTTTTTTTTCAAGAAGTCTTTAATCCTTTAAATTCAGAAAGGGGTTTAAGCTAAAAAGTGAAAATTAAAGCACTCACCCTGATGTTCATTGATTTTTATTTTTTTTTCTTGTGAGTTAGTATTGACCCAAATGACATTATACAAATGCTGACTTAAATTGTGTTAAGCAAGTTAGAAATTACATTTGATGACCTGAATAATTCATTAAGAGGGATAAACTTAAAAGTCTGCTTCTGTAGCACAAATACTTTCTTTTATAATTGTGTAAGATATTGAAGCTGGCTATATGTAACATCTAGGGTGGACACTTTTGAGTTGAAATGAATACATTCATACTGCCAAATTATATGCAACACATATCTAACTGATGAACCAAAAGAGAGTAATTTGCCTAAGGAAAAAATCACTCCATGCACTAAAAGGCAATTTAGCATGCATTTACATGAAGAGAAGCTTAGAAAATGAGGAGAAATTACAGAGGTCAGCCTTGTAAGCTGGCCATGTTCACTTGTTGTATTTCAAAACTTGACTGCAGTGCAATTTAAACCCCGCATCTCTATTATTTGAGATGATCATTAAATTGAGGTAGCATGTCATCTGAGAAAATTATAAATAATTACATCAGTTTTTGTCCAAATTGTACGATATAGATAATTCCATGCAACATGCAAATATGAAGATTTATAACAAATGAATAACATATTGCAGGTGATTTATATGTGGGGGTTTTTTTCTTCAGTTTTTGGATGGTGTATACACTTTTATAGCACTCATTGACCAAGCTGGCAGAAAAACAGCAAATGTGGATTTTTTTAAAACCAAAAATCTATAAGCTCTATTCTTTGTTTTGTTTTTTTTTTAATTTTAAGTAGTGTCTTAATAGTTATACCAAATTATCATTTTCATTTAAAATAGCAATTTTTATTATTTTCTACTGTGTCATGACAGTTCAATATGTGTCATCTTTTTAAAAAACTAACCAAAATGTTTTTGTGCATTTTCTGAGGTAAATTAATTTTACAAACATGCTTGTAGCATAATTATAATTACCTCAAGCAAAATGTCCAAAGGAACCAGGAACGGGAAACCTACTGGGACAAAGCTACCATCACCCATACTTGGAAATATAAATTAAATTTTGAATGTGAAGCTCTTATAGTGTGAAATAAAATGAAACAAATATCATGGGGGCATGTAAATATTATTGAAATATTTTGCCTTTGTTTTGCTTGTATATTTTTTCTTTTCTATTTAATTTTTTTTAGTTATTCACTTTATATCCCACTACTCACTGTAGTAGTTCTAGTCACAACCTCCCAAAATTCTTCCCCCATCTACCCTCCCTTTCCCCTCTGAGCAGGTGCCTCCCCCTTTGGTTATCCCCTCACCCTGGCACTTCAACTCTTTATGAAGCTAGGTACTTCCTCTCCCACTGACAAGTCAGCCCAGCTAGAAGACCATATCCTAACTACAGGCACCAGCTTTTGGAATAGCGACGTCCCCCTCCCCCACCGCCTTTCTAGCTGGTTGAGACCCACATGAAGACCAAGCTGCACATCTGCTACATATGAGCAGGGAGGCCTAGGTTTAGCCTATGTTCTTTGTTTGGTGGTTCAGTCTCTGAGAACCCCAAGGGTCCAGGTTAGTTGATTCTGGCAGTCTTTCTGTGGAGTTTCTATCCCTTGAGAGGCCCACAATCTTTCCTCCTATTCTTTCGTAAGAGTTGCCATTCTCCATCCACTGTTTGGCTGTGGGTGTCTGAATGTCTGAGTCAGCTGCTGGGTGGAGCTGCGCAGAGGACAACTTGTTCTTGTTTGCAAGGCTAACTAATTATCATTACTAGTGTTAGGGATTGGTGCTTGCCCATGGGATGGGTCTCAAGTTGGGCAGGTTATTGGTTGGCTCTTTCCTCGGTCTCTGCTCTCTTCCCCATGCCTGCATTTCTTGTAAACAGGATAAATTTTGAATTGAAAGTTTTGTGAGTGTGTTGGTGTCTCTATTGCTCCACTGGGGTTCCTGCCTAACTGCAGCAGGTAGGCCTCTTTAGGTCCCCAATCCCAAGTGAGGAAGCTTGATTCTCACTTGGAAGGGGAAATAAAATAGTCTTAAGAGACAGATGAAGAGAGAGAAAATTGAGAGAGGGGTATGGAGAGGAGAATGGAGGGGCTCAGGATCAGATGTAGAGAGGGACAGAAGGGATGGCTAAAATGGTCATGAGGATGAATGGAAATCTGGAACTCACAGGGATGGGGAAGGGGATGAGACAGAGACCTGAGATAAGAGAGGGGCCCAAGAATCAATGGGGGTGACCTTATCTGTGACTCACTACATTGAGGATATGGAACATGCTCATGTATTTCAATACACTTCCTGACAGAGCAAACACTCCTTTCTCCCTCTGAATAGGTTGTAAGAGAGAGCAGCTATGGGTTCTATTTAGCACTGTTTTCATGTAAGCATACACGTATGTGCTGTATTCTCTATCTCAACTTCTAGTCAATCTTTCCTCGTTTAAACAAACTGTTGACTGAATTTGAGTGTGTGTGTGTGTGTGTGTGTGTGTGTGTGTGTTATATGTGCCTGTTTATGTGTTTTTATTGCTATGTGCAAGGAAGATAGATGAGGATATTGGATGTCTTGCTCTCTTGCTTTCTGCCTTATTCCTTGGAAACAGAGTCTCTCACTGAGCCTGGAGGTTGGTTTTTCATCCAGCCTAGAAGCCAGCAAGTCCAAGGCATCCTCCTGTCTCCATTCTTCTCCTCCTTCCACACTGGGCATATAGGCACATGGGTGATCATGCATGGCTTTTTACACAGTTGATGGGATCCAGATCTTCATGCTTGCTCAGCAAGCTCTCTTACTAAGTGATCTTCTCTCTGTCCCTATTTGGAGACTTTTACACCTGCAATTTGTTTGGAATTTTTTACTGGGAAGTACCCTATGTCACATTTTCTTTGAATTAAAAAAATAAGTAAAACTTTACCTTGAAACAAATTTCAGAATTGAATATATTTACATCGTAAAAGCTATTCACTATTCATCATTTCGTGTATCATTTATTCTCCAAATTAAATATACTGTTTATACTAATTTGACGAAGGGTTTAACAGAAAATTGTCTGGCAAAGTTTGATTACGACTTTATACTGATATTGGTAAAAGTGTGACAGACTATTAAATGCATACTGCTCTCTTACTCATAACAGCAACTATGAGAACATTATACCTGAAAACACAAGGATCAACTTTTCAGCCATGATCATGCAATTTATCTTGAGTTTAAATGTAAGCTCACCAGATAAAATCAGGAAGGTTTCCATGATATTCTGAAAGTGAAGCTGTTCAGAAGTCTGAAGACTCCAAAGGATACATATTACAAAAGTTTCATTATACAATTAGATCAATTAGATTTGTTACCAAACTGCTGTGCTATAGAAGCAAACCAATCTAAGTAGCTCTGACCTGAAAAGCATCAGCTGACAACACTGCTGGCTCAGGAATGGTGTTGAGACCAAGAGGAGAATGATTACACAGGTGCATTGCTATGTGAGCTGAGTAGATGCCAGTCATACTATTCAATGATGCATACATAACAATGTTCATGGCATACATGATACCTTTTAAATGAATAAGATATATGAATAATTTTTTGTCTTTTTGCTATCCCCTGGCATCGTTTATTATATATAAATATAATATTATATATTGTTATATATTAATATAATATATATGATGACATACTACATATATAAATATGTATATGTGTGTGTAATTTATATGTCAAATTTTCCTAGTATTATGTTTATGAAACTATTAAAAAATACCCTCAGTGATTGCACTTTGAGGCAAGACCATGGTTATTTACTAAAAAAATTGTAGATAAGCATCTTCTGAATTAATGGTATGTATACTTGTTAGACATGGATGTTTCAACCAAGCATTTTAGTATACTTCATATTTATACTAACTACAACTACATATAAATGATAGTAACTTAACAACATAATAATTAGCTTGCTTTGTTACACTTTTTAGAAGAAACTTAAACATTGAGAAAACTTGGATATGAAGTATGACAACTCTGTATTACTTTAAAATGTCTGAATCACGTGAAAACTGTTTGAAATTTGTTATTAATAGTTTACATGAGCAGTGATTTTTAACCTGTGGGTTGTGGCTCCTTTGGCAAGCCTCTATCAAAAGTATATTTATGTTACAATTCATAGCAGTAGTATAATTATATTTATGAAGTAACAACAAAAATAATGTTATGGTTGTAGGTCACTAACGTGAGGAACCATATGAAAGGTCATAGAAGTAGGAAAGTTGCCAACTACTGCCTTAGATACATAAAACAAAGACAAAAAAGCAGAGTGAAGTTTAGCATAATCATTGAATTTATTGGTATGCATACATCAATGATGCAAGATGATACCATGTGTGTCCATTGGGAATTCATCCATTGTCTATTGTTGTCCCAAATGATTGAGAAGAAAGTGTTGCCAAAGAGGAAAGCCTTATTTTGGCTCCTAGTTTCATAGGTTTTGTTCCTAGGTCTCATGACTCCACGTCTATAGGCTTGAGGCAAAGAAGAATGTCATAATTACAGGAACATCTGGCAGAAGGTGTTCACCTCATGAATACCAGAAACAAATGAAGAGGTGAGAGAAGATGGAGCCTCCAACCGCTCTTTAGAAAAAATGAAAATGATAATGAACAGAGACACAGATCAGGATTTTCCCATGGCCACTCATCCAGTGATTCAGTTTCACTGATAAGGAATAAAAGATCAATTATTATCAAGCATTTCCAGGAATTGATTCCTGGAGAGCTAAAGAGTGGTAGGCTAAAAAGGACTTTGGAAGTTCTTTAAAGAATTTTATTTAATCACATGCAAACAGTTCACCATCCAAGGAGTAACTTGCCTGTCATTGTTTTTGACCAACTATTTTCTAAAAACTCATTCCATAATTTTTATTCCCCTAGAAAATTTAAAATATTTTCTACCTTGAACAAATTGATACAAGAAAAAAAAAAAAAAGAAAAAGAAAAAGTTCCTCAGGTCTGGCCAAGAACATACTTATAGGACTACACAGTTAAAATGAATATTTTTCCTCAGATAATATTCACACGTGAAAGCAGCTTTGCATATGTCTGTCCAGAGGAGCACCTTGGATTCTCAAATATTTCCAGTATCTCACATATGTTGTCCTATATGTGTAGAAGAAATCCGTAAGTCCGTAGAGCTTAGAAGAAACAGAAATGCTTAGTGCCACAGTGAATCAATGACTCTGGGAAAGGAAAACAAATAATCAAACAAAAAAGAGTCAATCATTTTGTTTATATGTTGATCAAAACACTGAAAGTTTGCTTCACTGAGCTCTAATTCACTATGTTTTAGGTTGCATAAGGAGTCAACATAATTTCATAATTTTTAGGGAAACTGGTAGTTTTGCAATTTCAGCTGGTGGGAGTGACAAATTTTCTGATGGTTAAGTTTATAGAATACTTATCACTGCTAAAACAGAGAAAATAAGATAGGTTTACCTGTAATTTCAGCATCCTGGAGGATTAATAAGGGTCATGAGTTCAAGGCCAGGCTGGCTAATTGGTTAAAAGACAGAGAGAGAGAGAGAGAGAGAGAGAGAGAGAGAGAGAGAGAGAGAGAGAGAGAGGATAGAGACATAGACAACAAGATTACCAACATAATGTTTCAAAAGTATAATGTCAAGTTACAGAGATTCCACTAGCAAAACTCCCAGAAGAATTCTGAGGCAAGAACTCTAAGTGCCTTTACTTTGTGTCATCACTAGAATGTGTGTTTTGTTTTGTTTTTTTCTTAACATCTTATATCATTGGCAGGTCACATCATCTCAGATCTTCAGCTAATTATATTGGTCATAATTTGCATTCATATCATAGCATATAAGTATCTTTTTTTCAGTAAGTTATTTAAAAATTAATGAAGATTCTTTTTCTCAGTCTTAGAGATGAGTTCTTACTCTACTTAGTTCAATCTTATCAGTTAGAATCCCTTCTAAAGTCTTAACCTAATGGTCATAATCTAAAGCTATTCATTATTGTTATTAGAAAGGATAGATGAAGAAAATAAAATGCATAAATAAATCCATTATCCTGTGAAAAGAATGGTACATGTGTTTAGAGGAGGAGACATTGAGCCATCCCTGATATTCTCTGACATTTTCCTCTTCCTGCCTGGGCTCCTCCCCCCTTTTTATCATAAGCCCCCACAAATATTCCTCTAGTCATAATCTTTCCCTTAGCATAAGAAATCTCTCTGTGTTCTCCTGATTCTAATATAATCTGTTGTGAAGAGAAACTGAGAAACACATTTTCAATGCACAAAAGCCTTTTTACCGTGATCTACTCATACTTCCTACATATTAATTGACAAATAAGCACAGGACTATCACCTGGACTTTTGTATTGAAAATCAATTTTAAGTCCCTGATTCTCTGATGCCATAGATTTTAAATTTAAAATGTCTGTAGAACTTCCAAGCAGAATCTAGAGTCTAGATCCAAAATACATTTAAAAGGAAGCAGATATTTTTGATGACATGGAATTCCAAAACGCACTCAGATTTGCATATTTGCATTCAAGAACACAATGCACACCAAGAATTTGAGTTGTGTGCTCCCAACTGCAATCAGCAGTTCTTGAGGAAATCACTGCTTACCATGAGTTATTCTGCATACCTCAATCACACTAAAATACATGTGGCTCACTACAACCACATAGTGAATGACATGTCTATCTTTGATCCCAATAAATGTTCTATAGGACTATTGTACAAAGTTTTTACTCCTTCAGACATTTTACAACATATTATTTGGAAAAAAAACTATATAAAAGAAACAAGAATAGAGTTATTTTTCTCTTCTATTCTTTAAAAATATCCTCCAGGTGGAAGAATAACATGAACTAACTAGTTCCCCTTGCGCTCATGTCTCTAGCTGCATATATGGAAGAAGATGGCCTGGTTGGCCATCATTGGGAGGAGAGGCCCCTTGGTCATACAGACTCTATATGCCCCAGAACAGGGGAATGCCAGGACCATTACGTGGGAGGGGGTGGGTAGGGGAGCAGGGCGGGGACGCGGGAGGGTAATGGAAAATTATGAAGAAAATATCTAATAAATAGAAAAAAATGAAAAAAAAAGTAATTAAAAAAAAATATCCTCCAAAGAGCTCTGAGAAACAGGCCAACTATGGAAAAAGAGAGCTTCCAAGATTTAGAAAGTTTAAACAATTTTCGAAAAGCTGTATTTGAAGTCAGATGACTACCTTCTCAGTCTGATTATAAATCTAATGCATGTTCAATAAATGACTCCTAATTTCAAGCTAATCTTCAGGAGTGGGTAACAGTTTTTGAAATTCGAACAGTACCCTGTGCTTTAAAAACATCCTTTAGGGGCTGGTGAGATGGCTCATCGGTTAAGAGTACCCGACTGCTCTTCCAAAGGTCCTAAGTTCAAATCCCAGGAACCACATGGTGGCTTACAACCATCTGTAACGAGATCTGACTCCCTCTTCTGGAGTGTCTGAAGACAGCTACAGTGTACTTACATATAATAAATAAATAAATAAATCTTAAAACAAACAAACAAACAAACAAAAAAAACATCCTTTAGATTTGCTCCTGGCTCTTTCATGGACACATGATAAGATTTTGTGACCTTGGAGAACTAATGGTGCCTTTCTGCATAAGGCCTGGTTCAGGTAGTATTCTTAAAAACCCCAAATTAATAATTCAGCTTTAAGTTTCCTTCAGCTTTGATTTCCAGTGGCAATCTCTGCTTACTCTTTGAACTTCATGCTTCAGGAATTGGCAGAATGGGTGCAATTTTCTTCCCAACTTCTGATTGATTGAATCTTTGAAAAATGGGGTTACTAATGGTTCCAGAACTTATATGGTAGTTTTATATAGTGCCTTAGCCCTCACTATAATTATTTTAAAACATTAAAAGTCGGTACATCACCACAGATTGGCAGGTTCTGACTCTATAGCAGTCTGCCTTCAGGCTGTTTGACAAAGGGCTAATAACGACAACAATATTTCCTCTTTCTTCACCTTTTCCAGTCCCATTTGATTGCCACATCTGTGATGAAGTCAGTGGATATCAAGACAAATAGCATAAAAGGAGAAGAGCTATTTTTAAGAGCTACTGACATGTAGGATTTATATATATATTTAAAGAATAGTAGCATGCTCTTTAAATTCTGCCCTCCTTGTTCCTTTTCTCTTCTTTCCATGATCAAATAGACAAGTAATATACATCAGTGCATTAAGAATAGAAATCAGATACCTACATTATTAACTAAGTAATAGAGTAAATAAAAATAAGCAATACATAGGTTCAGATACCATATCTGTGCTAGCAAAGCTGGGTTATGTATAAATTAACATTAACGATTACATTATATTCCTTAACCAAACAACCTGATATGTTCTAAATATTGTGGAGGCTTTGCTTGTCTACTATCTTTTCAAGAGAATTACAAAAAAACTCAAACATTCCAGTTATACAACAATCTACAGGAAAATTCTCTCTACTGGGCATGCATTTAAATCTTTTCCCCAAATACAAGACCTAAATTTTTACAATGCTAGTCACTTCTAGTATGAATGAATATACTCAGTAAAAGAAAATTTGGAAGTATTCAAATTTTGTAAATAAGACATGAATTAAAATTGGACTATACATGAAAGCGAAAATAAGTGTGTAAAGTTTTATCAAAATATTAAGTAATAGCAGGCATATATGTAATGAGAACTATTTCACCACTCAGTAAGAGTCAGGAATATATGTTACCTTTGGCTTTTGAGACATGAGTGGCTCCCCAGTTTCCTTAAAACACCGTCTTACTTATATCATCGTCATTTCCAGAGGCACTTTTGCTACATACTGTGAAAGGAAACAGAAAGATTTAAATAAGTAATTGTTTTACGTATAAAAATTGCAAGAAATTCATGGAAGTGTCTTCGGCACACTGACACACTCTGGCACTAAAAGTTTCCATTATCAGTCACTGTAGTGAAGCCCAGGTCTCTGTGTTAGTGGCAATCCCAAAGAACATTCATGCCAGCAAGACTTCCCAGCTATCTCTCAATTTCAGAACTACAGAGACCTAGTCTCTTAGTCAGTGTTCTATTTGGGGGGAGAGAAACCATGACCACAACGGCTATGATAAAAGAAAGAATTTATTTGGAACTTTCTTACAATTTCAGAGGTTTAGCCCACTATCTTAATGGCAAGGAGCATGGCAGCATCTCCAGACATGGTCTGGAGATGTTGTTGAGACTTCTATATCTGAATCTACAGTCAACAGGAAGAGGTAGTCACTGGTCCTGGTTTGGGCCTTTGAAACATCAAATTCTACCCTCGAGTGACACACTTCTTCCAACAAGGCCAAACCTCCCAACCTGCCTGGGTAGTGCCACTGACTGAAGACCAAGCACTCAAATATCTGAGCACTAGGGGTCGTTCTTATCCAAACCACCACATCTAATTATTCTGAAAAAGGGGGAAAGAATTTCAGACTTCAGATTAATTGCAGTCTTCTTCAGCAAGCAAAGTAACGATTCAAGGATGATTAGGTAGATTCATAAACAGTACTTTGCTAGTTTGTGTTCTGGAAGACTTGCCGTCTCAGTGAAGTTTATGTGTAATCCAATGCGCTCAATAAGTTGAATTCAATTCACTCATGTTGCAATTGATTTCTGTAATTGACAGCAAGAAGGGGAAGAAGAAGGGGAGAGAGACTTCACTAGGTAAAACCCAGAGATAAGTCTCTATATAGTATAGCTATCATCAGTGTGGGGCATGTGACAACTCATGGGTCTATGGCTAGGTACTGGTAAGCTCTGTATGGAAACTTATTCTTCTATGTGTTATTAATGCTGTATTTATATGTCATGAACCATTGATGTTAAGAGATTTTTTGACTTTTAAATGAAGTGCAAAAACATCAAATTCTAACTTACTACCTACATTATGCTTTTTTATTCTCTAGACCAATAGTGTGAATTTTAATAGGCTAGAGTAATAAAAACATTGAGAAAGCAAATGTTCCCAAATGTTACTTTTTAATGTAGTAAAATTAAACTTCTTTCTAATATCATCTACAGCAATTGACAGTTTAAAGTTACATTAAAATCATCAGATAAGGTTGATATGGTGTAGCCAGCAGCTATTAAATCTGATTTTAATTAATTATTAACTTAATAATTTTCGTATCTATTCATCATCAGATATATTCTATGATACTAGATCCAATAAAGTAAAATTAAATGCTTTCATTAACTCTGAAAGTTATAAGATTATTAATTATACCCTTCAATAGGACATCCTAATGTTGAAATAACATTCTTTTTATTGATTTTTTTGTTAATTTCACATTATGCACCCCAATCCTACTCACTCCCTATTCCCCCATCTACCCTACGCCCTTACAACCTGCGCCTCAAAAGAAAATAGGAAATTTAACAACAACAACAAAAAGTCTGTCATGTCATGATGTGTCATACAGTATAACTTTTTGTCCACATTGCTTTACTTACAAATGTTCATTGCCATGAGTCATTGGTCTGGTAGGAGGCCTCTGGTTTCTGCTATATTATCAATACTGGAACGACACTGGGATTGCTCGGATATCATGTTCTTGCCCTGTGTCACAGAGATCCTGCAGCTTTGGTTCTGCAAGTCTTCCCCTTTACATTCTCCAGCAGTTTATACATCCAGGTAGATGAAATAACATTCTTTTTCTATTTGCTCAGATCAATAATCTTATTTCACATGAATACATATAATATATAGAATATACTGATTTTCATTTGTATGTAGGAAAGTTTTACAAAGTGAAATATGACAAACTTGCTAGTCCATTGATGTGGGTGAGCAACGTCAAAATAGGAAAGTCTAGATACTGTGTCGAAGCCCTGGAGAGACATCAGTGCTACTTCAGAGTAGTTCAACATCACAGCTGATGTGAAGGTAAGAAATGATTCTATAGAAAAAAAATTGCTATTTCAGTGGATTGCCCTAATTCTAAGTATATATTTGCAAACAGACTTGTCAGCAAGTCCAGAACAATATTTTGACATTTAAAATCAACTAAAATGCCAACACTTCAGATAAACATATGTTATCATGGCAAAGCAATACCATACAGCAATAGGAAATTTGTCGTTATTGTAAGACAGAAAAATCCATGTTTAACTAGATAACTTTTCTTCATGGGAATATAATTTTTTTCACATACTTAAATATCCAATTGTACATGTAACTATATAGTATATATTTATATATTTATATAGTGAAGATTTATTAATTTCCAAAGGTAAGATTACTTTAAGAATCTAAAATGGCTAGAGTTGAGAAAATGGTATTTATTGAGGAAAATGTAGCAAATAAAACATTATAAGAATGACATGTGATTATTACTTTTACAAGCACTTAAAAAAAAATAGAATGAACATAACCTCCTCAGTACTGGTTTATAGATTCACAAAGTAGGTGATTTAGATAGAAAACACACACAACCACTCAGCAACTAAAGCTGTAGATTTTTCCTCAGATCTGGAATTGTTCTGTTCACATTGGTCAGTAAGTACCTTATGATATCTCTTACTGTTGCCATCGTTTGTTGCCTAGGAATGGAGTCTTTATGTAAATGGAAGCACTCATTTAATTCTGAGGGACACTATAATCAGAATGACATTCCTATAGACCTCTGAAGGTCTATATACATATCATTAAATAAACATAACAACAAGGCAATTTTATCACATCACTGATAGTTTGGCAACTCCTAGCTCTTCCAGCCTAGGGTACTCTCTTCATTTTTCTGTCAGCAGATTCACCATGTTGGAGTAGTTGGAATCTCAGATATGTGTGTGTCTAAACTCTTTCTACACATTTTTAATGTTTTTGTGTAAGAAGTATGCTCTGCATCTAAGATAGATGCAAAGATTTTCTAGTACTTAAACTTCATCCTATTCATTATAACACTGTTAGAAATGGGATTCACATTTTTCTGAATCTAAATCCATGAGTACCTAATTTGTAACCAGGAAACAATAAAGAGAGAGATGCATAAAACCAGAATACAATGAATGTCAGGACTACCCTGATCCAGTCATGAAAAACATTTATTCAAAGGAAGGCTGATTCCCACTGCATGGAAAATGTAAGAGGTAGCTTGTGCCACACACCAATTCAGAGGAATTTAGAATTTAAAATTTCTTACTCGTAGCCTTCCCTCAGGATGGAGACCTTCGAAGCATAAGACTGTGGCTGGCTATGCTACATTTACTGCCTAACGTTAGTTTCACTTTTGACAACAACTGCACTTGTCTACAAGTTAGGCTGAAGAAATTTCAAAGCTCTCATTGTGACTTACACGTTTTACCTTACTTTGAATTGGACATTCATTGCCTTCAGTTTCTTCTTTACCCATTTTGTTTATTCAGATGCTTCCTTCATAGCAGTTAGCTGGAAGCACAGATTTCAAGATGACTGCTCTTACACAATCCGTTAGCATCTGTCCAGGCCTTGCACATCATCCTGTACCAGTAATACAGTTATCTGAACAGCGGTAAAGCAACACACTGACTGCCAGTTTTCTCTCTTCTACCAACATGTAGCACACAGACATGGGAGCAACCCACTAGCAGAAGCCCATGTTGCTGACTGTGCCTATGTGGTGCCTCCAGAAGGGAATAGTAGATTCTGTCTGGAATCTACTATTTTACATCTTTACTAGAGGATTTCCAGTGATGTGGGGTGTTTCAGGGAGTAATGAGACTCTGTTCCATTTCCATCTGCTACTCTCACTGAAGGCACAAAGAAACAGGACCCAGACGGGTACTGACTACATCCTGGACCCCAATGACTGTGCCCATCACTATTCAGTCAACACATTTAAAGTCCTCTGATGCTCTTTTCCCTGTTTGATGATGCTGCCAGAGTCATGCACTATCAGGTTCATTTGGGACAGTTTGTTTCCAGTTTTCCTTTTTAAAAACGTGATATTTTAGACAATGTAAAAATATTTACATGTTCCAAATTCAAATTTACAACCAAATAACAAATTGCCAGGAACCTAATTTCATCATCCCTTCTGCTCACACCTGATATCTTACATTTGCTCTGCTTTCATTTTCCTAATGCTTTTCTTTAAACGTGTGAGCACATGACCCTTCTTCTCTCATCCCACTGTTCGCCGTGACATGTTCATGCCTCATGTCTCAGGAAACTCCTCTTGCTTACTTTAACTTCTTTTTTTGTTGTTTTTTGGGGGTTTTTTTGTTTGTTTATTTGTTTGTTTGAGACAGGGTTTCTCTGTATAGCCCTGGCTGTCCTGGAACTCACTCTGTAGACCAGGCTGGCCTCGAACTCAGAAATCTGCCTGCCTCTGCCTCCCGAGTGCTGGGATTAAAGGCGTGCACCACCACGCCTGGCTACTTTAACTTCTTAAATGGATAGATTATTAGCTGGGAGGATGGGAAGTGACTGGTCTGGAAGAAACCTATGTCTAGAAAAGAGAAAGAATGCATGAGTAAGGAAAGGCACTCTGATCGTGAGGTTAAAATCTTATTTGGAGTTTGTGAACATGGATGTAAAATGCTTGCTTCTGTGCTATTTCTCATTACAGTGTGCTGTTCACACAATCACATATAGAATAGGAAACATGTTGAGTTTCTCTAAATTTGGAAGCTCACCACAAGGAGAGAAAGGAAGTCAAGGGAGGATGCAATAGATTACATTCAAATCTCTGCATATAAGCTGGCAGGGAGAGAGGGCAGTCTAGGAAAATTGAGAGGGATGGAGAAAAGGCAACAGTGTCCAGGAGAGACCTTGTGCAGCCTTGATTCAGGAAGGAGTCTCAGATGATTCTAGATGGCACAGGACTGAGGAGGGCTTGGAACTGAGCTGCCAGAGGTTAACCGCTGTGTTGATGGGGTTGTAATTTCTGTAAGAGGTGCCAATACAGTGACATTAAATAAAAAACAAGGCACAATTTGAGTATCCATACAATGGCATTAGTAAATACTGATTGTTTTCCATTGCCTGACAAATGAAGTATGAGAGTTGTCTCTTTTTTTCTAAAAATAGATTCACATGTCTGAGAAGAATCATTACATTATTCTTCATGCTAATAATAGAAGAGGTTTCTCATCATACTATAAATGAAGTCTAACTAGAACCACTGTATTTCAATAGCACTATTTGAATTTCAGACCCTCTCCTTTTTTTTTTTTCCTACTTTTATTAGATATTTTCTTCATTTACATTTCAAGTGTTATCCAGCTAGTTCCCTATATCCTCCCCCCTCCCGGCCCTGCTCCCCTACCCCCCCGCTCCCACCCCTTGGCCCCTGCATTCCCCTGTATTGGGGCATATAAAGTCTGCATAACCAAGGGGCCTCTCTTCCCACTGATGGCCAACTAGGCCATCCTCTTCTATATATGCAGCTAGAGACGTGAGCCCAGGGGGTACTAGTTAGTTCCTGGTTATTCTTCCACCTATAGGGTTGAAGACCCCTTCAGCTCCTTNTTTGCCTAGGAATTTCATATATTTATTGTTTTTAATAGCTGAGTAGTACTCCATTGTGTAGATATACCAAATTTTTTGTATCCATTCCTCTGTTGAGGGACATCTGGGTTCTTTCCAGTTTCTGGCTATTATGAATAAGGCTGCTATGAACATAGTGGAACATGTGTCCTTGTTACCAGATGGAATATCTTCTGGATATCCTTAATATGTAAAACCATTTCTTGTTCTGACGCTGGACACAGCAGATGGTGGGATCCCGTTCTAACCTGAAAAAGGGTTTGGGGTGGTGAAACTATTCCTCTGAAACCAAAAGCAAAACACTAACTTTGTCACATTATCACATTTAAAATGAGGTAGGATAGAGAGTGAGAAAGACAGAGACAGTGTCACAGAGACAGGGTGACAGAGACAAGGGGCAGAGACAGACACACAGACACACAGAAACAGAAGTCAGTCTCCCAATCTTTCAATGTGTGTATAAACAAAGCTCCAGGAAGGCACAGTCCTGAGGAAACATCAAGCACCAAGAGAGAATAGGTACTTTCATTCCATCATCTGTAAAAGAAGGCAAATGAACACTGTAATGATTTCCAAAGTATTTGTTTAATTTTGTAAAACAGGTTCATCTAAATGTAAAACATTCTGACTTTCATACATACTTCAAATGGTCAGTCTGCTATGACATGCTCAGCCTCATGGAATAAAAAGAGAGTATACTGTCTTTTCAGTTACCTAATTAATTAACTGCATAGCACTAGATTATGAAATATAAATTCTGTGAGTTTTTAAGA
This sequence comes from Mus minutoides, assembly GCA_902729485.2. NCBI lineage: Eukaryota > Metazoa > Chordata > Mammalia > Rodentia > Muridae > Mus > Mus minutoides. The sequence goes on along the minus strand of LR749970.1, from coordinate 577,524 downwards.
CTATCAAATGTTGATTTAATGATTGTGACATTTGCATAATTAAGTGCTCTTCTGAATTCTAGGAAAACGGGAAAATGTTACATTTGCACAGAATAAAACCTAGAATAACAAATTTGTGCCTGTGTCAGGGAGAATTATCAGTTTCACAATCTTGCCTGAGGACAATACACTATCTTTGTTCTTTAACAAACTTTTGCAAGTAACACGATAAGTACAGAACGTGATTGATATTTTTGATGTAATGAGTCAGTCACATCAGAATCATGATCAGTGTTTGTAAGACTGCTGGCATCAAAGGCTGACTCTGCAAGCCCAAATTCCTCGTGATTCTGAGTGACTCTACAGGGAGACCCACTGAGTCACAAGTAGGGATATGCCTGATGCCTCATCTAGTAATCTGGACCTCTAAGAAACTGTTATCTTCAATTTCAAGATAAAGAGAATAAGATAGGGTAAAACAAAATTCCCTTTCCTCTCCTCATTAATTTAGATTTTACTTGTGAAATATTTATATAAAGAAAAGCACATGACTGAAATGTGCAGCTCAGTAAATTCTCAGCACTGGGATGCTTAAAGTAGCCACAGGAGAAAAAAAAATAATACCAAGGATTAAATTCCCACAGCTTTTATCTCAGACTTTATTTACTATCTCAAAGATTCCAGCAAATGTCTGTCAAGATACCTACTTCTAAACAATTAGCATTACAATATAAATACACTATCCAACATAAGGCTTGTACAATACGTCTGTAGTATAATGTATCTTGAGACATTTGTAGAGTAGTAGCACTATCTACACATTCTATTCTCCAAGGACATTTGGGATATTTCTATTAGGGGAAGTTGTGAATAATACAACTTTATACATTCTCCTATGTTAGCTGCACAGGAACTGGTTCTCAGGGAAACTATCAATTATCAAAGTGGATGAATGAATGTATTCAAATCCACTAAAAAAACCTATAAGAACTCCTCTTGCTTCTTAATTCTTCCCAACAGTGAATACAGTCGTCTTTGGAATTGGTTCTGAAGCAGTGTTTTACTTAATTTTATGTATCCCCCACAGGTATTGATATTTTAATATTTCATACACATAGCATCATTCTGTCTTCTGTGAAGACTTATCATCAGTTTTCATATTTATGCCTTTTCTTATTGCATTTTTATTGATTTATAAAAGTTACTAGTGAAGGAGACAAGCTTTTGTGGTAAATATCTTTTATTATTATTATTCACTCTGCCATACCTTTTCAAATATGAAGTATTATTTTTGTTCATTCTTTTTGTGCCGCAAGAAATCTTTTTTCATTCAAAGTTACAGCAATAGTCTATTAAATTATTTTATGGATGCTTTAGTACTATTTGTGACGAGGTACTTGGTATCAATTTTTGTATATGCTAAGAGATATGTTTTATAATTTTTGTAGGTATATCTCTTTGGCCCAATTTTGTTTAATGAGTTTCTGCCCAGTGCTTTGATGTCATCCCTGAGAATGGAAAGTATATGTGTATGTGGGTAATTACCATAGATCTACTGGATCCACCCTTGTACAGATACCTAGGCAACTTATATATGAATGCAGATATCAGAGGTGGGCTTTTTATCTCTGAGAAGTAGCTTAGCTTTTAGGAAGCTGTCTGCATGTCTTACAAATTTTGTATTCAGAGAGAAAGAGATAGGGATAAGGTAACAGGCAGGGAGACAGGCACCTGGGATTTCACCTGATACACTCTGATAACCTAATTTGAACACATGCTCTCTGCAATGCTCAGTGATATAATCGGGATAACACCTCTCCATATATTCTGTCCTCTTTCCTTAAAATTCTCTGTCAAGGTCTCATATATTCAGTTGGTTTAGCAGAGATGTTTTATATTTATCACTATTGTAATTGCACTTATATCTAATTTTGTGTTTAAATGTTTTTGTTATCATAAACAAATCTAATTAATTTTGAACATTAATTGTTGCTATAAGATGGAAAACCTAACTTCATACTATGTTCTTTATCCTCTCAAGCTGTCTATCCATTCACACATATATTTGGCAACTTATTTTATTTTTTTCTTTTTCTTCCTTTTTTATGTTGCTTCATTGTACTCAAATCAGTCTTAAGTGGAAAATGGTAATATCTGTCAGCCATTAAAATCGTAAGTCTTTGGTAGTGGAGGTAGTACGTACATTTGTCACCAGGTGACACCTGTCAGAAGAATGAGAAAGAATGTTTTCAGTTTGTAGATTATATCTAGCTTTGCTTTTAACATGGTTGCATTTTTTGTGCCTTTTTGACATTGACCTTTATGATCATTTAATCTCCTCATTTTGGTGGTAATGTAATGAGTTATAGTGAATGAGTTTTCATAGCCAGATGCATCTTGTATTCACAAAATGAGATCAATGAGGTTGGTTTTTGCTTATGCCATTTTCAACCTATTTGTCTTTTTGTCGATTATAATTATGTGATTATTTTCTTGGAATGACTTCAGTGTGTTATGCTTTTATCTTAGTTATGCTTTTATTTTATAAACAATAGGACCAGTGTCTTGCTTTTGTCCTTCTCTGTAAGTGTGTACATTAGTACCTACTTCTCAAATATTTGATACATTTTACCACAGTACCATGAATGCTGAATTTTCTGAGTCAATTTTAATTTTAGATTTGAAATGCTAAAAAGTTGCAAGACCATTCAAAGTTTCAATGTCTTTTTTCTGGAAGGCTCCACCTAGATTTGATTTCTCATGATATTTATTTTCAAATTCATCAGCATAAATGTATTTCAGATTCTCTTTCATCATTCTAATATCTGTAACTGTGAGCCTTTTACGCACCTTCACACACCATGCCCAACAATCTTAAGAGCCACTTTTAGCCTTCTACTACAACAAGCAGAACAACCTTTTCCTTGGATCAGCCTTATGTGTTATAATTTCTTAAATTAATTCCTACGTTTATTAATTTTTACTCATATTTTTAGTTTACTTGCAGATTGTTTTCATTTGTAAACTTGGTGAATAATTCCTTATATTTTTTCATTGTCTTTTTGTTTCATTGCACTTCTATCTAGGAACAAAATTATCAAAATTTTGGGTCAGAAGTAGTGGGAGACACCTATCATCAGAGTGTTCAGGGGAGAAGTTAGAGAAGCGAAGACTAAGACAGCATGAGTTCTACAGCATTAGCTTGTCTCCAGAGTTCCTGTGGGACTTCAATATTGAGTATTTTTACTATAATCCATCTAAATATTTCACTTCTTTTATAAAAATTTTCTTAATTCCTGGTTTAATAGATTTAGTAATTTCTTTTTTTTCCTATTTTTATTAGATATTTTCTTCATTTATATTTCAAATAAATCCTGAAAGTCCCCTGTACCCTCCCCCACCCCCCGCCTGGCTCCCCTACCCACCCATTCCCACATCTTGGCCCTGGCATTCCCCTGTACTGGGACATATAAGGTTTGTAATTGGAACATCTTCTGGATATATGCCCAGGAGAGGTATTGCAGGATCCTCCGGTAGGATTTAGTAATTTCTCTATGTATGGCTCTGTCTTCCTTTATAAGCACTACCGCTAAGCATCCCAAAGCCACTTTAACTTTGTAGGACATTACCAGATTCTCAGTCACTCTATAAACCATATTTTTAATTTATTCCTAGAGATTTCAAATGTGTATATAATGTGTTTTAATTGTTACATACATGCACCATTACTCATTCTTATCCCCATCAATCTCACCTCAAATCTTCAAAAGAATAAAAAAGTCTTTCTACATTCAACGTTTTTTTTGATGATTCCTTGAGTTTAATTTGGGTTGCGTGCATAAATTCTTATGGGTAGTTACTTATTGAAGCATGGTCAACATACTAGAGGATGAAATAATCACTGGAAATCATTGTTTATCCTCATCCAGCAATCATTACGTTACAAAAGTTTGTGCAGGTCTTACGCAGGTAACCATCGATGCTGTGATTTTACAAGTGCAAAAGCATGTAGGCCCACAAGAAAGCTTTTTACATCACTCCTCTGCATGCTCTGGTTCTTTTTCTCCAGCTCCCTCTTTTCTATGATCCCCGAGTCTTATAACAGATTGTCTGTTGAGGGCTGACTGCCCAAAAGTTACTTTAGCACTTTGACCAGTTATGAGTCTCTGGGTTAACTATCACCCATTGCAAAAAGAATCTTCTATAACAAAAAGAGAAATCCTTATTTGTGGGTATAATCAGATTCTTAGAAGGCAGTTTGACCCAACATTCCTTTAATAACACAGCAGCTATAAATTTCATACTATATCCTTTGGCGTCCTCAGCCACAGGCATTAGACCAGATATTTGGTACTAATCATGAATACTCTCTTGAGAATTAAGTCCCAAATGGACTCAGAAAGCAACAATCATACCATTATTGCACCACAGGCATATCTTCCCAATAGGTCAATACTGTTGCATACAGGGTCTGAATCTTGGAGAAACCATTAGTACATTTTCTTTTCCTTCAATCTTTATAATATTCTTTGGTACTTTGAAAACTAGCCAATAGGGAGGAAACTTTCAGTTGTGTCTTGATTTCTCTGTGTCTCATAATCAAAGTGTATATTGTCTTCAGCAATGAGATCTTCCCATATCAGCCTGATAGATAACCAAGAGCAATAGCAATAGCTTATATTGCTTTGGAAACCTGTGAGACTTTCTGAATAGCAATTCATAGAGAGCTATCCCACTCTTAGCATAGGAATTTTTGCTTAATAATGTGTGGCTATGGGAGAAGCATTATATATTTATGCAGTTTATGTCTGGTCATATTCTTGGTTTGTGTGGGTTTGTTTGGATTTTTTTAGGTTTTTGTTTGTTTGTTCATTTTTGTTTTGTTTTGTTTTTGGCCAGAAGCCATCTAAGAAAGGCTAAGCCTAACAGGTGATTTTCTTGAGCTTGTTTCACCACAGAACTTCAATGATTGAGCCCTTGAAGGCAAAAACTGAGGGACATCTCAGGATTGATTCTTACTATTGATGTGCCTTTCCTGTCATTATTAAATTAATATAACAATCCCTGGGCATTAGTTACCCTATTGAACAGATTTTCTGCAGTTCAGCGAAAATGTGCTGTCATAGAGTGATACTATATAAGCAAATTGGTTTTTTTTTGGGGGGGGGATTGACCCACTTTGTCTTTTATTACAATATGATTTCTATCTCAATTAGTTGACAGTAACCTCAATTTTTTTCATTTCTGAAGGCTTTTCTTTCTTTTTTTAATTAGATATTTTATTTACATTTCTGTTTTCTTAATTCCTGATGATGATTCTATAAGAATTCCTAAATTTATACCATAATTATTGAGCTCTTTATAGTAAACACTAAAATTAAGACCCTCTGTGATATGAAAACTGCAGTTAGAACTCTCCTAGTTCTTACCTGTCAGCAGATAATCACTCTGAAATAGAAAGCATGCATTCATACAGATTTACAACTTAGGAATACATTCTTTTAGGTGGTAAAACCATTAACTAAAGTGACTAAGCCCAAAAGGAATTTATAAATATGTATAAGTATATGTGTTTGAACGTGTGTATGAATGTATGTGTGATTTTGCTTATTTGCTTGTGTAAAAGTTTTTCCTTTTGCTAGCATGACTCTCTTCTCCTGGTTCAATAAAAGTTAATTGCTGGCCAGCAAGAGGTATGGCAACGCTCTGGACTAAAGGGAAAGCAACCCTAGAAATGTATCCTTTACTTAACAAAGGCTGTTTAACTAAGGTGTTAGTTCACCAGAGATCTGCAGCATCTGGCCTAGAGTAACTTAGGTCTAAGTCAGAGAATAATCAAGCACAGAGAATTATAAAGTAAGAGATAAGTTTTCTAGTGCATATCAAGCACAGAGAATTATAAAATAAATGAGAGTTAAGTTTTCTAGCACTAATCAAGCACAGAGATTTATAAAGTAAATAATGGAGAGATAGAGTTAAGTTTTCTCAGTGCTTAATGAAGCACACTAATAAAGAGTTAAGTTTTTAGCACTGAGCAATAAGAGCGTTAAGTCCTCATGCTTAATGAAGTACAGAACAAGAATAAAGAGTTACATTTTTAGCACAGAACAGTAAGATAAGGTTAAGTAGTAAAATAAACCATAGAGACTTATAGAGGAAAGAAGCCGGAAATGTTCAACCACAGAATAAAGAAGAAAGTTACTTTAGTAGTCATCAGCTTCAGCATCCAAGCATAGTTAGAGTTAAAAGGATAGCGATCATCAATATTTTTTGCCTGTGACTGTCCAACATCTGTGCCCACTTCAGCTCCTTTCCCTAAGGCCAGGCAGAACCACCCAGAAGTTTTTAACTGCAGCTTTAATTGATTTACAAATGTTTCATAGAGCTTTTCATATAACCTTAATTTTGCTTAACTCTTTCCCTCTTCCTTATCCCTCTCTGTGTCCCTGTTCTGGCTTATCCTTTTCCAATGTCCATATTCTTTCCCTCTACTTTCATATTCCAAGTTTTATGACCTTGCCCACCTTGCCCACTTCAAGAAATCTTTCTAATGTTATTTGTAAAAATTGTTGTTTCTGCCTTATGAAATAAAAAACAGTGACAAACACTAAGTCCCTTTTTAATATTAGCATTTTACTCAGAAGTTTGTTGTCCTAATTTTTCCACTATTTCTTTAGCTCTACAAATTCTTTACTTGTGATGTTTTTCTGTTTTTCATCAATGGAAGATGAAATAGACAGTGTTAATTGCTTTTGTCTGAGTATTTTATCACTGCAACAGGAAGAGGTACTAATACAGAAATTCGTACCAAGAAATGAGGGTATTGCTGTGATAAATCTAACAAACCACATAGTTCTTAGGCTTTTTTGAATGGTTTCAGAGCAGGAATATAGAAATGTTTATATTTTTTAGTTAGTTGTGCTCCCAGAACAGTGGAAGTAGAGCTTAATGGGTCAGTCCGATGGAAACTTAGAAGACAAGAATGCTGAGAGAAAGAGATAGTGAGGGCACAACTCATGAGGTTTCATAAGGTAACAGTGGTTCCCTTAGAATGTGGGATAGAGCCCTTCGTGTGATATTTAACCAGGAATCTTGTTTCATTCTGTCTATGATCTGAAAATATAAGGCAAAGATAAATTAAAGATTATGGACTAATGTGTTTAGTAGAGGTAGGAAATATGGATAAATTTACAGATTTATACTAGGCGAGTACAGCAACAAAGCATCCATAATTGTTAAAGACATTGACAATATTACAGGGAAACAGCTCTCGGAGACAATAGGATAGTTGCCTTTAGGGCAAGACATCACTCATCAGGGAATGCAGCTGAGTTCCTAGTCCTCAAAGGCAATTGCCTTGGATAGTGTTTCCCCAGGGCCCGCACACAGGAAATGATGCAAGTCTGCTTGGTCCAAGTGGGACAGCCTCCAGAAATATACCATCAGAACTCCTGGAAGATGCCATATAGATCGTGTTCCCAGTTTTATAGATATGAAAAATGCAAGATAGGGGATGTCATTGAGTGTGTAAGCAGTTTCAGAGAGCAGCTGATACCAGGCAGTCAGTATGTGGCAAGATCAGAATCTCTACCAGAATCTCACAGGTGATACTGTGAAGGGAAGTTTGGTTGAAATAGAAACTTTAGGATGTTGGAGATGCTTTGATTATAGAATCTCCATCAAGGATAGCTGTGGGCATATAATGGAGCCAATTCATGAGAAGGTTTGGGATGTTGCAGACTGTCATACTGGAGGCTTAAAGCCATCTAAGCCCTTTGGAACATAGCCAATTTAACTTTAGACTCAGATGTCAGTCCTGGAGTGACAGAATTTGATATTTTCACTGGTGGATTTTGGTCTTGCTTTTGTCTGATCATTCCTTAATAGTCCCTGATTCTTCTGTTTTGTCATTGGAATGTTTACTCTAGACATTGAGTGTGGAGCATATGTAACTTTTAATTCTGTAAGTACACACAGTTAAGATATTTTAAACATTTAAACTATTAAAATAGTTAAAGACTATGGGAAGTTAAAGTTGAGCTGAATCATTTACATTATATCATGACGATAGGCCAACCAAATTAAGAGGGAAAGGTTGTGAAATGAAGGTGATGTTTTGGTGTGTCAATTTGACATTGGGTAGCTTTGGATGGTTATTATTGATAGACAACTTGACAGAATCTATAATTACCTGGAAGACAGTAGAGGCTTATCTACACTGCATTAAGAGAGGTGGGAGACTTTCTTACTGTGGTTTATCCCCTTCCCTGGCTGAGATGTTGGCTTGACTAAATAAAGTGAGCTGAGCAGCAACATGGATTCATCACTATCTGCTTCCTGATTGTGGGCACATTGATACATCTCCTTCAATTTCCTACCGCTTTGACTTTCCACCATGATGAACCATTGAACTGTGAAGCAATATTTTTCTTCTTTAAGTTGCTTTTTTCAGAGTATTTTTATCACAACAGTATGAGAAGAAATTAAAGTTGCAGGTTGTTATGATGCATTTATTCCAGCATTACCCAAACAAGAAGACAAGATCTTTGTTATTTTTATTATCCCATTTTCTAAGTAAATATGTCAAAAGTATTTGGATAATAAAAGAATATCTGAGCTACTAAAATTGCAAATAATATACGACAAAAGAAGAAATTCAGCAATTGATTTTGCATGGTTGAAAGGGTAAGGTCTTCATGGAGACAAACCAAAAACTAGCCTTTTCATTCATACATGTATTTATACTTTTTATGTATGTCTTCAGACTTGCTCAAGATTCCGTTTATCTGCTTTGCTTAAAAAAGTCTTCATGTGAATTTAAAACTGAATATTTTTCAGCTTTCATCATTCAAAGCCAAGTGAAAATGCCAGTTGCGTTTAAGAAATATCTAAAATGAATCATAACTGACTTTGGGAAAATGTTTTCCGTATATGAAAAATTAGCCTGAACTGAAAATTCAGAAAACATATGAAGATGTGTTTACTCTATATGTAAAATGAAGATATATTACATATCAGAACTAATGGTCAGAGTTGAACTGCCTGTTAAATTTTGTTAATATACTCACATATTATAGACCTGACAGGAAGGAATATTTTTCATGTGATTTACTTGCTCCATGAATATAAGCCTAACTTCTTTGGCAAAGTCTAATAATGTTTAATGTTCCATAAGTATTAAGTTGAGAGGGATAATATAACAAAATACCCGGACTAAGAGATGTGAAGAGTTGAAGACAAGGATCATAGTGTAAACAGATTTCATTTCTCTAGCAGCCTTTCTACTCTGCTATAGCTTCATTCTGCCTGTATCCACTGCACAAACACAGCCTCAGTATTTTGTCTGTTTCACCAGATTGACAGCCATATCAGCAAGATCTTTTATGACTTTGTTTTACTTTGATTCTTTGGAGACTGCTTATTGAAATTAGTACACTGAAAATTAATGTTTTCACACATGAATTCTGTAAAGACAAAGTTCAGCTGGTAGCATAGCATAAGCTCATTTACCATGTATCTAACCACATAACATAAGACAGGGACTATTCCTACTCCAGAGGCTATTATAAAGAAAGAAAGAAAAACTTAAACAAATCATAGGTGGACAATCCTGAAATCATATACATACAAGTAATATTATGCAGACTAAGCAAGTTGTATTGATATATTTATGTATATATATATATATATATATATATATATATATATATA
>LR749970.1:506545-567734 GCA_902729485.2 Mus minutoides | reverse complement strand
AAACTAAAATAAAAAATGTTTACATGTTGCTGCAATAAAAACATGTTAAATTTTCTAAGAGGCAAAGGACTTGACAGTATATAACTGTAGGAAGTTATATTAGTAAAACACTGATAAAAGGTATTTCTTTTTTTTTCCAATTTTTATTAGATATTTTCTTCATTTACATTTCAAGTGTTATCCAGTAAGTTCCCTATACCCTCCCCCATCCCCGCCCTGTTCCCCTACCCACCCACTCCCACATATTGGCCCTGGCGTTCCCCTGTACTGGGGCACATAAAGGCTGCATGACCAAGGGGCCTCTCTTCCCAATTATGGCCAACTAGGCCATCTTCTTCTATATATGCAGCTAGAGACACAAGCTCTGGGGGTACTGGTTAGTTCATGTTATTCTCCCACGTATAGGGTTGAAGACCCCTTCAGCTTTTTGGGTACTTCCTCTAGCTCATTCCTTGGGAGTCCTGTGTTCCATCTAATAGCTGACTGTGAGCATCCACTTCTGTGTTTGCCAGGCACTGGTATAGTCTCCCACTAGACAGCTATATCCGGGCCCTTTCAGCACTATCTTGCTGGCATATGCTATAGTGTCTATGTTTGGTGGCTGATTATGGGATGGATCCCCAGCAGCCGCAGTCACTAGTTGGTCCATCCTTTTGATTCAGCTTCACACATGATCTCTGTAACTCCTTCAATGTGTGCTTTGTTCTTAATTCTAGGAAGGGGCGAAGTGTCCACATTTTGATCTTCATTCTTCTTGAGTTTCATGTGTTTAGTAAATTGTATCTTGGGTAGTCTAGGTTTCTGGGCTAATATCCACATAACATTGAGTACGTTATGTGAGTTTGCAGATGATATGATAGTATATATAAGTGACCCCAAAATCTCCACCAGAGAACTCCTAAACTTGATAAATAGCTTCAGTGCAGTAGCTGGATATAGAATTAACTCAAAAAAATTGATGGCCTTTCTCTATACAAAGGATAAACGGGCTGAGAAAGAGATCAGGGAAACATCACCCTTCACAATAGTCACTAACAATATAAAATATCTTGGTGTGACTCTTACGAAGGAAGTGAAAGATTTGTGTGACAAGAACTTCAAGTCTCTGAAGAAAGAAATTGAGGAAGATCTCAGAAGATGCAAGGATCTCCCATGCTCATGGATTGGCAGAATCAATATAGTAAAAATGGCTATCGTGCCTAAAGCTATCACAGATTCAAAGCAATCCCCATCAAAATTCCAACTCAATTCTTCAAGGATCTAGAAAAGACAGTTATCAAGTTCATCTGGAATAACAAAAAACTTAGACTAGATTAAAGGTATTTCTAAAGAGGCATTTTTAAAAAATAAAATCCTTTAAGATTCTTGAATATAAAAGCACTTGTAATTGAAAACAAAAGAATTCTAGCCATGAATATTTTAAATTCAAATTAAATTCAAATGTAGCTTTTATTTTATTTATTATTTCTTTGTTTGCTCCTTTGTGGGTTCTTCATGGGTTCTTCTGACTGTCTCATAACCATATCTTTTCAGGATCAATTCAGCTTCTCCTGCCTCAACTGTCATCAACTGTCCTTCTCTTCTCACTCTCTTTCTCACCTTACTATTTCATCCACTGGATCCTACGTTCTGCTACTCATAAATTCTCAGCCTCTGTAGGCTTTTTATATCCTCTACTATTTGCAAAATTTCAAGAGGAAACTGACACAGAAGAGCATAGGGTCCTTTAATGGTCCAAATAAACTTGACAGTATATTTTAGAGACTGATTCAAAATAAGGTCAGATAAGTGAATAAGGTTCTTCTTCCATGCAAGGCCTGATAGGCTTTGACAAAGATTACAGATTTTTCTCGACGTGATGAGAAGCTACTGGGAAGTTTGATCTGGGCACATCATGACCTGACTTTCATGGCCTAGAGTTCCATAGTGGAGCAGTAACAGGGGTCAGAATATAGGCAGGTTAAATATAGGTTGTATAGGCTGTTTGGTGACAAAATCAAAAGCTGCTGACTTAGATTTGAATGTCAGCATGGAAAATGGTGAGATAAAATAGGTTGTGATTATTAATTTGAAGGTAAAGGTGTCAGGATTTGTTACATATTGAGAGATGAAACTTTTAAGGTTTTGTTCTAAGAAATTACATAATAGAAATGTTCCAGTTCTTGACATTATGTAGACTAAGTAGTTATGGAGGTAATTTGGATTTTAAAACAAATGTTATAAATGTGTTGAATTTAAGATCCCCATTAGATTCTGAGCAGAAGGAAGACATATAGAGTTTCGTCAATAGTTCTCTATAAAGAAGAGCCAGACTTTAAGTTTGAATAATATCCTTGTGAAGTATTGTTACATTTCCCATGAAGACATCAAGAAATATCTATTCACTGCAAGACACCAAAGAAAGGATTTCATCTAAGACTGCCCTAGTAAACTAATGAGTTTGTTAAGTGTATTAAAAGGATCATGAGTTTCAGATTATTTGTGGAAGCATAGCCTGGGTGACTCAAAAGTTATCAAAAAGTCCCACCCCAAAGTGAGTATCAACATCCAAAAGCTGCACTACTAAAGATGCAACAATCCTAGTCAATGTTCCAGCCATCAACCACTAACTAAGAAAATGTTGTATAGGCTTGAATATAGTCCTATCTTAGGGAGGCATATTCTCAATTGAGGTTTTCTCTTTTCTGGTGATTGTAGCTTGTGTCAAGCTGAAATAAAAGAAGCCAAGCCCATTAGCCATGGGTGCCACAGCAGTCTACTGTTATGCACACTGACTATCATTCCATTACCAGACATAATGGAGGTTCATCAAATATAGATGATATTCAAAGTCTTGCTAAGGTTGCACAGAATAAAAATATAGATGGAATTCAAGCTCTCTGAAGATTTCACACAAAGACATAGTGAGAAGAATAATTTTCAGCAATGTTGTTATAAGTGTCCAGTTAATATAGGAACAGGAAGAATCAAATGCAATAATGCTGAAGTCAGTGGGAATATGTGTGATGCCAAGATTTTCAGCAGCCTACACTCCCAAAGAAGTTAACAAAAATCTAATATTTAATTTAAAATATAAAAAATATATTAAATATAGATATAACAGTATTAATATCATGTAACTAGTGAATAGCACAGTCCTTGGAAACAAAATATGTATTTGTGACTATAATAAGGAATTGATTTTATAATTAAAGGAGAAAGAATTATCATTTCAACATATTTCGCAGGATATTTTTCATGCTTCTTTTTAACACAGCTAGACATAATTCCATAGAAGATCATCAAAAACAAAGTATTAAAATATGGAGGCCTCCAGAGATTTTAAGGGAAATGTTTCTTGTTGTCTGACTTGGCAATGAATGTGTAGGACTTCAGTTTCTCAATAAAAGCATATTGATGTTGTTGCCCTCTCTCGTCTTTCCACAGGTGGGGAAGTCCCATACACAACTCTGGCAACCCGAATGATGATGGGGGCGTGGTGGTTATTTGCTCTGATTGTCATCTCATCTTATACAGCAAACCTTGCAGCTTTCCTCACTATCACCCGCATTGAGAGCTCCATCCAGTAAGTAGGCATAGATTCCAGGTGTCACCAAACCTGATAAATGCTGGGCCTGCCACAAGGAAAGCCTTCTGCACAAAAATGTGCACTATCTGATAATAAATTGTCACTCTCTTTTTGACAAAAGGCTTAATTATTTGATTCTTCAGAATATCAATCCTAAATAATTTATTTTATAAAATGTTGATTATAACTTAAATATTGGTTTCTGTGTTTTCCTGGAAGAATAATACATCATCAAAAATTTAACCTTCACAGAGAATGGCTATGTCAGGACAAGAGAAATTATTCAAAACCATACTCAACTCCATTTCACAGAGATCTCATATCCTCTATTGCACTCTAACATCATTGCACATGCATGATGACAGACATACATGGATGCATAAGCATAAAATAAAAATAAGTAAATATTTAAAATGTATACTATGTCAGAGAAAAATTATGAAAGTACAAAGTATAAATCATTTTATGAAATAAAACGCCCTTTTTATAAGTTTGTGCAATCACAGTAGATGGTTAAATGATTAAATTTATTCTGTGGGTGAGGGAGTAAGGAGAGAAGAGGACAATGGAAGATAAGAAGAGAGAGGGGAAGAGAGGGTAGCAGGTAACAGACAGAAACTCCATCCTAGTGACCACATTCTGCTTCTTGTCTGCATTAATACCCATGTGGCCAACATCACTGCTCTTTGTCCAACATCAGTAACAGTGATAGGAAATGTTTTTTTAACCATAATGCACTCACTTACAGAAGTCTGTGCTTCTGATCATAGGACTTTTCCCATGAGGTCTGTAAACCTGAGGCATTTTTTGCCTTCATGGTTTCAAACTACAGCAGCTTCAGCATAATACAGTTTCTGCCTAAATGGGCATAGTGTTCTACACAGTGTATTAAGAAACATTCCCCTGAAATTGTCTTATTTAACCCCAAACAAAATGGTCTTAATTAAAGGTCAGCATTCATGGCTCAAAAGTGGCCAATTCAAAATGAGAACAAATAGAAATGTAGAAAAAATTCCTGGAGTCAACTTTTCCTTAAGGAAAAACACAAAACTTCTTGCCTCAAAGAAATATGTAAATGAACTCTGTTAGTGACCAGAAAGCCATTATAACATAATGCCAAATGAAGAGTTAATTATTTATAAAGAAGTACGTTGTTTTTCTTCAATCTACAATCTGAAATTGAAGCCCCTAGAAGTTAACTAGCAATACTCACAGGCATTCAATTCCTTTATCCATTTATGAAAATGATACTTCTAATTTCTTTCATCAAGCTATGCTCCTTGAATTGTTTTATAATTGTTGCTTTAGAACAGAGCCTTCATAGTCTCCAAATGTGTACCATTTATACCCAGCTCTATGGGTAATACAAATTATAAATGATGCTAAGTAAAATGTGGGAGATTGAATAATAATGAAAACTATTGTAATAGCCTAGGAAGAAAATTGATGAAATTAGTAACATCATAAAAATAATAACCATCATTTAATGATTAGTTATCAGATCCCAGGATCTGTGCTATTATATGCACATTCGGTCATTTAAGGCTCATCACCATCTTCTAAAATCTATACTGTCCATGACACATTTTACAAATAAAAAAACTGAAGATGAGAAGCTAATGAAGCTTCACTTTCTGGAAGTGTCAGGGTAAAAAGCAGACCTTCAGGGTGCTGGGCCCCCGAGCCTCTTTTCCAGGGTATTGTAACCATTCTCATTTTCCTCACTCATACTTTCATGTGTCATCTGTGTTTACAGAAGGAAATGTCAGTATTAAGGATAAAGATTTATCAGTTACTAAGAGATCAGGCCAAAGGGTTTACTTTATAGAATGTTGTACAAACCTCAATTGGTCTGAAACAGTATCAGTAAGTTTTGTGTTTAACCAGGTTTATTAGCATACATGTCCACATGAGTTATTTCCATCTATGATTACTCTATGCCATTCTGAGCAAGCCATTTTGGTATATCCGATCAAAGAAAAATTGAACATGTTAAAACACAAATTGTGACAGCCTGATATGTATATGCATCATGCATTAATTCCTATAATTGGATTAGCCAAGACATCTATTACTGCTCATAATGTTGATTAAATATCCCAAAGGGGTTCATTTTGTAAGCCATTTTGTGACTTTGGACAAGCATCTCCTTCTTCCACCTTTCCACAGACCTTCCCCCACTGACCCTGTCTTTGCTTCCATGGATTTGACTTTGTTCTACAGTAACTGTGCTTCTGTGTTTGGCTCATTTCACTTGTCTTAATGACCTCTAGGCTGACCAATGTGGTAGCAAATAGGAAGTGGAAGAATTGCTTTTCAGGGCATATTGGAGTATTATCATTATTAAAATGCTTTTAAATATCATTTCTCCCTCCCCTTCTCAACTTCTAACCTTCTCATCCTCTCAGGTACTCCCTTGCTTGTGTGTGTGTGTGCATGTGTGCATGTGCATGTGTGTTCATATATATGTAAAAATAACCCATTCTCTATAATGTTATGTGTATGTATGATTTGGTATTGGATAACCAACTGGTGTGCTCATTCCTAGAGAAGACTTTCTTCTTCTCTCAGAATTTTCAAACCTGCACCCACCTTGTCCACGTTAGCATGTCTATTGTCGTCCTTGTTCAAGCTTGTTTAGGTAGCCATGTGGTGGTATTCCATGAGTACACACCTTTAAAAATATACTCTTATAATAATGCTCAACTAAACTGGCACATTTAGATATGTTAAACTTTTGTTTACATTTAATATTTACATATTTTAAGTAAATGAACATAAATGAATGGTCTTATACTATACAATAATACAATAATATTCGTAGTAGTAAAATTATTATGTCTAACACTTATTGTGTAACTATGATCCAGGTATTAAGTATTTGCAGTTATTATTTCATTTATCCCTCAAAGTACCTATGACAAGTTATTACCATTATTTCCATTTTGTAAATGAAGAAACTGAAGCTTAGAAGACAAATGCTCAGGATCACCTAGTTAGCACTGAAGTTGGTTGTCTAACCTTTGTCAACCCATTACCAAGCCACAGTCTTGACATTGCAGTTAGTTGCTTATCTAGTTCTGTTTCTCTAGTTTACTTGACCTACTGTCTTGCTGAGGATGCGTGCATCTTTGCATTCAATTGCTCTCAAGTTCCTGCACCAGTTCCTTTTAGACTACTATAATGGTGGAGGTAGACACCACTTCCAAATCTGTATTCCCCGAAGGTTTCTTCAAAAGTAAAATTTAGTAGGGGAAAATGTAATTTTGCATGATGTTTCCCTCAAGTGCAGTACTACACTCCAAAGTAACTGAGCATTCATTTCCTTTAAATTATTCCTTTCTACTGCCAACAGCCGTTATGAAAACTCTTCAGTGGGTGTAATAAATTTCTACTTCTTCCTAATGCTATCACCAGAGTAATTTGGGAAAGAATCAAAATCAAATAAGTTAGAGCAGTCTAATTCTCTCCCCAAAGTTATAGAGAACATCAGACTTCATGTCTTACCTTTGTTGGTAAACACAGATGCCTATAACACCACTTCCATACAAAGTTCCATCTGTAAGTAATCAGTTTCCTGAGAAGTTCCCACTCTCATTTTCTCCTCGAAAATATACTTTCCACAGCCTCACATGGTGCCATCTTAAGCACTGGTATTCATAAAATTATCTTCTCACTGAATTAAACAGTGAATGTTAGCACTTCTTATCAGCCCAAATTTGCTATGACATTGGCCAACATAGACTACGTATGTCTTTATTCTCTCAAACCAGAGGCTCTTATCCAGACAGGAATGGGAAGAGAGAAAGAGTAATGCCACTGAGAGACAAAATATAGGTCCTTTTGAACAGATATTAACTACAATCAAAAATGTGGGAAATAGATTTTTATTGTAAAAGTTACATAGGTTTAGCTGTCCCATCCCGTCAATGACAGGACATGGTAGATTGATGGATAAGATGACTGGTTCAGATTCCAAGGGGGAAAATATTAATGACTGTCTTCTTTTTAATTGTGGTTGTTGATTATTTATTTACTTAAAATATGCAATGTGGGGTTGAAGCTGTAGATGGCTTAGTGGGTAAGAGTATGTGCTGCTCTTACAGAGGAACCAGGTTCAATTCCCAGCATCACATGCTGGTTCACAATCATCTACAGCTCCAGTTTTGGTGAATCTGATACTCTTTTCTGATACCCATGGATACCAGACACACACATGCTACACATATATACATAGACAAATCACTCACATTCATAAAAAGTTTGAGAGTGGAAAGTTTGATTTTCTATTGGTAGCCAGCCAGAAATGGCAATGGTGAAAGGTAAGGCCTGAGACTGTAGCTCAGTAGATCACCTAGTCAGCCTGACCCAGATCTTAGCTTCAGTCCCCAGTAACATACAGAGACTCACTCCACAGGGTTATACCACCACCATGTTTGCCTTTACTTTATTGCAGTTTTCCAAAAGCTATTTATAATTTAACATCAAAATAAGCAGAGCTACAGGAAGTCATAGTTGTTCAGCTCTACTCTTTTATAAGTGTGCAGTATGATTAATCATTTTGACCACACTTGATTAATTTTATTCTGTATAACTGTAGGTAATCTTGGCCTTTACTCAAAGGCATCTTATCATTTCACGTTCAGCACAATGACCTTCAGAATCCTTGATGTTTAACCAAACAAAATATTGGGCTATTGATTCCCTTGAATCAAATTAATTAAGATAATAGTTCTTCCCAGGGCATACAAAAAGAACCTGTATTATAAGAAGTGATCTGATCATGTCAATGATAAAATTTTTACAACCTAATTAGTATGAATTTATAAATGGAAAACTTTACATTATAATGGTCTGCATGCCATTTATCACATGTATTCAATTGTCCTGCTACCAAACAAAATGCACCACTGCTCCATCCACATGGAGTTTTCCTCATCCTACTCCTTTATTTGCCCAGTCACATCTTCCTTTCCCCTATTCACATCCAAGGAAACCTGTGATGTGTTTGCTGATATGCGTTTTGTTTCTGTCCTAAGTGCCACTGCCAGCCATGTGGCCCAGTTTTTAAGGTAATGTCATTGGGCCTTGTCAACTGATCTTCTAATCCCCTCCAAAAGCCAAAAGGTGGGGCCAAGTCTCACTGCAATTTAAGCATAAATATACAATATTTTAAATATATTATAGGAATGACTCATTTGGTCGGTTCACTTTAGTGCTTGATTAACCAGCATCAAATGAATCTGCTGACAGTGACTGGCAGGAACTCTGAGTCGGGTTGTTAGACAAGTACTTTTGAATAACTCATCTTTATTTTCCCTTGTCATAATCAATATCTCAGAGAACACTTCTATGTAGATTTCCCTATATCCACAAATAGATTTAGCTTCTTTCTGTTTCAAACCACTTACACCTGACTGCTAACATCACACTATGAACTCTATCTGGCATGTAGCTCTATTGTTTTATCTTTTTAATTAAAATGCATTTCCTCAAGGGCTGCTTTTAATCACTGTTGTATCAACCTGAGAACGACCTTCTGTAGTACCTCATTAAATACTGAGTGTGTAGTAGTTACAAATACTATTCAGTCAATAAATAACTGAAAAAGGATTTCGTGAATTTAGCTTGAGACTGTGGAAGTCTACAGTGTGCGTATCAACCACATAAACCACAAAAGAAATATTAAAGTCATTCCTTTATGCTGTTATTTCACATAAGAGCAAAACCCTCAAATGATACACTCTCTTGCTTTACACAGTATCTCACCTACTCTCTCTTCAATTGTTCTGTAGAAGCCTATTTCAGAGCTCTCAGTAGGGAATTGCACACTTTATTAGGAGCATCCACTGTCAGGATGGTTGAGGGAAGCTGGACTTGATTCATTCTGCTTCTATGTTTCATCTCAGTGCGGAATTGTGGAGGCTTAACTCCAGAACTCATGGGCACTGCAGACACAGGAAGGCATTCATCTCCCAACTCTGTATTGTTCAGAGTTGAGATGGCTTAGTTATCTTGGCATGTAAGTACTACGGTGATGGATGTTTATGTGCATGGAGCTATCTGGATGCCATAGACAGAATTTTATCTTCTAAAAAGGAAGCAAAACCTGCAGACCTATGTGTTGGTCTTTCAGTGCATCCTTCACTGGGTACTTAATTAAAAAGTGTCTCCCACTTTATTTGTCACTCCGAGGAGATTCAATGAGCCCATACAGGCTCTAATATGATAAATATCTCTCTTCCCCTTTCTCTCTCTCTCTCTCTCTCTCTTCCTTCCTCTCTCATACTTACTCTTCTCCACCTTCATGTTCTGTGCCTTCTCCCAGCTTCGTCTCTCCCCACTAGAAAATTGTTGAATATTCAAGATATGAATTCCTATCTTTTCTCTTTTTTCCAACTTTTATTAGATATTTTCTTCATTTTCATTTCAAGTGTTATCCAGAAAGTTCCCTATACCCTCCCCCCTCCCGGCCCTGCTTCCCTACCCACCCACTCCCACATCTTGGCCCTGGCGTTCCCCTGTACTGGGGCTTTCTTTCCTGTGTGGAATCCGATGAAATATCTCCCTCCCACAAGTTTACACATGTATTTTAAACACTATGCTTGGGAGTTTACTAGAGCACCACCCTATAAATTAGATGGCATTTCAGTATGGGACATACTTTTGGGAAAAATAATATAACAATGATAGATATCATCAAGATTAGTGGGAATATAACTCAGTGGTGGAGCACTGGCCTAGCAGAGGTTAATAACTCAAAGAAAAATGTCAGAACCTAGAGTAGCTGATAGAAGACTCTACTCTGAGACATAGCCTTGTCGAAATCAAGTCTGAACAACTAGAGTGAGCCATATTGGGAAAGGATCTGTACCTGTTCCCATGTTGGAAAGAGCAACTACACTCCTGCACAAGTCTCCTTATTGTTATACTTCCTGTATGTCCTATCCAATTGCAGTTTGGAGTATCATTCCATCTATCCCCTCTATTTTGTTGTTGTTTTGTTTTTGGTTTTTGGCTTTGCAAAGGAGAACAAGCTGGTTTAAAGTTGTAGTCCTCCCTACCTCAACCACAAGTTGTGAGAGGATTTATTTTAATATATCAGTCTAATTTATTTTTCTTTCCCTTTTTAACTAAAATAGGTTTATTGATTCCCTATCTCTGTATTGTGTTCCCAGACTTTTTACTGTCTCTCTTCTAATTTTTATTGTTTTCCTAAAACTAATTCCTAGACTATTTCTACTTATTTACTGCCTACTCCTGCATTTACTACATAGTTTCTTAGTACACAAGATCTATGTATGCTCCTTTACTTTTGAAAATTATTAAACTTGAAAAAATAATTTTTAAAAATTGACTATGAAGTGTATCTTCAGAGTAGGCATATCAATATAGCATGGTTGATTCTGCCCTTAGTATTCTATTTTAATAACAGAGCTGGAGTCAAAGACTTGTTCCCTAGGGACATGGACTGATGGTTCATCTACTAACTAGATGATCAATGAAATAGTGAAGAAAATATCTTGATCCTACCATATCCCATTTTTATCTGAATGTTATAAGTGCTTTCACTGAAATAAAACAAGTGCTTTTTTTTAATTTCAATCACCTTATCACATGCATACAAGTCTCAATATAGAAGCACAAGAAACATAAAAATACAGGCAGCACAATTTCTTGGAGAATCACTACTTCTACTACAAGGAAGATCACTGAGGAATAGTCAAATGAAATCCCAAAGAAATAAGCAAATGATCATAAGAATGTCAACAAAATTGGATGGATAAATATAGAATGGACAAAATATAATTGGATGGATAAATATAGAATGGACAACAAAATTGGAACACATGGATAAATATAGAATGCATTCAATCAAACACTAATAGCTAAAGTATGTAAAGAAGTCAAAATAGGCTATGAAATAAAAAATTAATAAAATATATAAATGCTGAAATGTTCAAATTGAAATCGTGGAAATGGTGTCTCAATAAATCTGTAAGGATCTCTATGGAATTCCTCACCAGCTGACTAGGTCAAATGAAAACTAGAATATGAGGTCTTGAAGATGAGTTAGACTATTAAACATTCCAAAAGTGACAAAGATGAAACAGTAAGTTATCAACTGAATATACAAGATCAATGGGACAGCATAAAATGACCAAATATGCCAATAATGATCATTAAAGAATAATAAGAACATCAATCTAAAGGTACAGAAAATATACTTAATAAAATCTTAGAGGAAATTAAACTAACTCTAAGGAGAGAAATAGCCATCTGGATATATGAGGTACTAAGACCAATAAATGAATACGATCAGAAAATTACTTCCCGAAAAAAGAACATTGAAATCTCTAAGAGAAAATCACCAATCCAACAAAGAGAAATTATTTGAAAACAACTTCTAAAAGACAATGACTGCCATGCCAGGCTATTATAGTCAGCAAATCTATGCATCATAATTAAAGCAGAAAGAAAACCTTTGTTATAAACAAAAATTGAAGTCCTTACTCTTAAGCCAGTTCTATAGAATATTCATGATGTAATCAAACATATTCAAGATGTACATATCTAAGTAGGAAAAATCAAACAATACTTATTTGTGTGTGATTTAATATTACTCAAAGGACACCCTAAAGACTCTACAAGAATGCTCTTGAAAAGAATACATACATTGAACCATTACAGCATACAAAATCAGTAGTTTTACTAGACTAAAAATAAAGAAAAAATATAAGAAGAAGAAATCATAATACCTATAGTAAACAACAAGAACATTTAGAAAGAAATATATCCAACGATGTGAGAAAGCTATACAGTAACATTTATATAACATAGAAGATGATGTTTGAAAGATACAAGAAGATGGAAACATATTCTAAAATAATGGATCTAAAGGACTGGAAAACTAATCATGGGTATAATGCTAAAAGTGGCCTTACCCCAATAAAATTACCAAGGGTATCAATTACAGACACAGATAAAACAAATTAGTCCACAAGTCATATAAAAGAACAAATAATCCAAATAGCCAGTGAAAGAATAAGCAGAAAAATCATTGCTGAAAATGTTACAATAAAGCACATTTTCAGGCTTCAACTTACAGTGCACGACTATAGTAACAAAAAACTCAAGACACGAAACAAGTATTTAAGTCAATAGAGTAGAAAAGAAGAGAACAATTCAGGATTAGATACATACAGCTATCTTCATGTGACTTTTGAACAAATTCTTTGAGGAAATATTACCTATTCAACTAATAGTAATAGAAGGGTCAGGTCACATAGAGTGAACAATCTAATGTTTACCCTTGCTAAAAGTAATTTCAAAATGTATCAAATACTTTATTATGAGTTGAATTCTGAAATAATTATCTATTATAGGAAACTCTTCAGGATATGGCCATAAGCAAGGTCTTACTGAAAAGAATTCCAGGAGCTCAGTAAATAATGCTGAGAACTGACAAATAGGATTGTATAAAATTTAAAAGTTTCTGCATGGCAAGTAACATTATTCAAGTGAAGAGACAGACTAACAAATGGGAAACTATCTTTGTTATATGGACACCCGATAAAGTACCAATATCTGAGATATAAATAGAACTCATAAAACCTAGTACCCCAACTAGACAATTTGATCAATGAACAAGCTAATGAAATGAATACATACTTCTCACAAGAAATAGAAATAATCAATAAACATAACAAATTAAATATTTTTAGTCTTTGGGGAAATGCAAATTAAATTGACTTTGAGATCCTATCTCACCATTTGAAGGTCTGTCATAAAGCAAATGAGTCACAGTAAATTCTGCTGTGAACATATAGTCACTGCTTTGGTCAATAAAGTAGTCTTTTCACTATGCACAGCACTATGGAATTTCCTCAAAAAATTAAAAATACACTGTGCTGTTGTGGTGGTGCACACATTTAATCCCACACATGGGAGTCAGAGAAGGCAACTTTGTGAGTTTGATGCCAGCATGCTCTGGCAAGTTCCAGAACAGCCAAATAGAGAACCCCTGTCTAAAGAAAACAAGATAGATGGATAGACAGACAGACAGACAGACAGACAGACAGACAGACAGAAGATAATAGATGATGGATATACAGGTAGATGAAGATAGACAGATAATAGATTATAGGTGATAGAAAATATAAGAGATTAGATTAGATAGGTAATAGATGCTAGATATACAGATAGATATAGGTAGATTATAGTTGATAGAAAAGAGATATCTGATAGATTAAACAGATGGACAGAGAGAGAGAGAGGAAAGAAGAGAAAAGAAAAAAGAGAATGACCAATAAAAATAAAAGTATCATGCTATAAGCTATAACCAAAGGGTTCTAGGACAACACATCGCACAGATCTTTAAATATCTGGTTTTTGTTTTGTTTTGTTGCAATTCAATTCACGATAGACAAGTTATGGAATCAGCCAAGTAATTATCAGTTGTAATGTGGGTAGGAGTGGTCAAAGTACATGAAACTTGAAACGTAGCCCTATATATGTACAATGAATGTATGCCAACGGAAATAATAAGAGGGGAAAAAAGGAAAGAAAAGGAAGCATCAATGACCATCATCAGTCACACCTCTGTCTTCTTTTTCTGCTTCTATCTTTAAACTCCCACCTTCTCTCCTGGCTCCTCCATCTTGCCAGAACCTTGCCTCCTTCCTACACTATGGAGCTGTTAGACTCTATTAGCTTTGATGTTTTTAGTTTCTCCTTGTCTTGCTATCTCAGCATACTCAATTCATTTTTGATGGCTTTATCCTCCTCTCCTACACACACACAACACACGTCTAGTAGACTCCTCATTCTCAGGCACTGATGCTAAGGATGAGGTTGGAAAAGAGCCAGGTGTGGGAGAAAGGCAGGGGATAGGGAAGATGCAGAGCAGGGTCAGCAGCAGCTGGCTTAGGCTCTTTTCCAAGATGTCTAATGTTTCCATGAGAAAATGCTGCCAGTACTTTAGATTTCCTGTTGAATTTAGTTTAGAGGCACATTGAAGTTTGGGCATTTGAACCTTGCATTTTTATTACAGCTTCTCAGCAGCCAGATGGATCTGCTATGCCAACATTAGTTGATTGAAAACAAAGTATCACTTAGATGGATTACAATTTCTCTGAATCATTGTTGAAAATACAGATGAATGTTTTGGAAAAATCCCCAGGCTAACTGCATTGAGAAGGACTACATCTTTTGGCAGTAGGGAATTTTAAATTATCACTAGAGTCTTAGTTCTATGAAGAGGCACCAGCTCTGTTTTTGCTTAGATTCACAAACACCCTAACTTCTCATATTACTGTGAGAGAATGTTTTGTTTGATCTTTTTCTTGGCTACTAAATTAGTTTACAGTTATTTATTTAACTTCTTTCTCTGCAGTCTCCACTGACACCCTGACTGATAAAGATTTTGATGATATAATTAATATTTTGAGCACCTTTAAAATATCTATGAAAAATTACAAATTACTATTGATTGTTCATTTGAATTCACACTGTATTTTATTGGTAGCATTGTTTTACGTAGGATTAGTATGTATTATTGTACCATAGCTTGTTAATAGGCCATGCGCAAGGTGATGATCAATGCTTCAATGTCAGCCTTGAAGGGGATATTGAATAAAGTATTTTTTCACAAGTCAGCATTGGTCTGGATACTAATTAACATTTCAGTGTTGATTTGAAATATGGAATAGGGAGTGAGCTTATTAAATATGCAGATTAGTTTTCATTGAGTAGGGGTGATTATTGACTTGAACCACACTTTAAGAATTTATGAGGCCCTTGACAAATTAAGCCAAGTGATTATAAGTAAGATGAAGTTTAATGAGGACAAATAAGTGATAATTTACTTTGTGTGTGTGCGTCCGTGTGTATGTGTGTAATAGCTGAGATTTAGGGGATGCAGACAGTTTCAGAATAAACCATCTGATAATCACAAATTTGAAATATGACATTTGTGTTTCTCAAGAAAATGAGAAGTTACCTGTAGTATAAAATTGTCCAGCTCCTTCAAAGGTGACAGTGGCCTCTTTAATACTTGAGAAAACAATGAGTAGCTAATAGCTTCAAGAAGTGATCAATAGATTCTGGGGATAAGAACTGAAGGAAGATATTTTTAATCAACAAGAAAAAGGCGTCAAGGATGAAAAAGGAACAAAGTATTTATTACATAAAGAAATACCATGATGTAGGTAAGTGGCTAAGGGCAGACTCACAGGGTTCTCTGAAACAGTTTGAGGCTATTCATGAGCCATGATTTCCTGGTGTTCAGCTTCAGAAATCAAGTCAGTTTCTCAGACAGGTGTACGTACCATAAGACACTGATAATCCAGTCACCCAATGCCAGTGCTAGCTCCTCATTGAGCTCTTGTGTGACTCTGGGAAATACTTTCTTAACATGGTTTGGAAATGATACTCTTCTGGGAATGCATGGGAATTAATGAAGTACACATGAATTTTTAAGGATATACAAATTTGAAACTCCATCGATCTGCTATTTTAAGCTGATGGGTTATGTGCAGATATCATTTTTTAGCATAAAAATGACAATCAGCTACCTGTCAATCGTGACATTAATGAAAAGCTAGGCCATACAAAAATAGGAAATTTTTATGTTCATTATTATTATTGTTGTTATTATTTTATTTACATTCCAAAATTGCCTTCTTCATGCCCCCCTCCCAGAGTTATTGACAACCCTTCCCTCTTCACAGACATAGAAAGATTAATTCTCAATTTCTTATGAAAAAAAAAAAAAAAACAGGATAGTGAAAACAGTTCGTAACAATAAAAGAATTTCTGGGGAAATCACCATTCCTGACTTCAAGCTGAACTACTGAGCAATAGTGATAAAAACCACATGATATTGGTAATGAGACAAATACGTTGACCAATGGAATAGAATAGAAGGCCCAGAAATATACCTATACACCTACTGACAACCGATCTTTGACAAAGATGCCAAAACCATATACAGGGGGGTTGGGGTTGGGCATCTTCAACAAATGGTCTAACCAATACCTCAGGCTCTAAGATCACTAATTGACAAATGCGACCTCACAAAACAAAAAGCTACTGCAAGGCAAAGAACACTGTAAATAAGAGAAGACAGAAAACTGTAGACTGTGAAAAGATCTCTATGTTCATTCTTCATATGCTGAGATAAATATCTTTTGTGTCATGATATATTACATAGAAAAATTGGAGAACCAAGGGATGAGTAACTTGACAGAATCCCATCCCTATCTTAAGAGATTTTACTTCTGACTGGCCTGGAACTCACTGTGTAGACTAAGCTGGACATGTACTCACAGAAATGCCCCTGCCTCAGCCTTCCATGAGTCTTGAGATTGATGGCATATGTCACCACATCCAGTCCATTTTATTGTTTTCCATTTTTTGTTTTGTTTTTGCTTTTCAGCAGGTTATTTCTCTGTAGATCAGGCTGGCTTGCAGTCAAGGATACTCCTGTTTTCGTTTCCTAAGGGTTTGGGTTTCAGATATATGCCAAATACATGTTAGAAAAAATTTGTTATGTATATGTAACAGTACTAAGAAATACTGAACATTTCTGTTATCTCGTGTCTTCTTAACATCACCTATGTTATCCACATGTATGATTCAGCCTTTCAATTTGTAAGGGAAATGTAGATCTCATGGGCAGTCATATTCTCTCCTAAGTTGTCTAAGACATCCATCTTCCTCACATCTGTTTCCCATAAACTTCCAACTTACCTGTGGCCACTCAAGCTAAACCATTTAAAGGTAAGGGGTGATCCTAACAACTTTACTGAGAAGAGTGGCTTGAGCCCCCTAAATCTTTTAGGAATAGCTTCAGTGGTATTCATTAAGCAACTATTTCCTGAAACCATAGTCTCCCAAACATAAGGCATTCTAAAAGGGAGAAATATTTTCCTTGTGCATGTTGATGCATACTTTTTCTAAACTAAGAAACTTTGAAACTCTGACTCATACTTAAGCAGTTCTTAAAAATAAATGTCAAGAGCTAGCTTGGGCAGTAAATATAATGAAATTGGATCAATTGGGAGAACATTAGCATGGTTCCAGGGCAAGGATGACATGCAAATTTGTGAAGCATTCCATATTTTAAGCCTGTTCTTTTCTAATGAGAGACAGAAAGAAAACTGATCTTCAGGGGAGGAGAGATGGGGATGAATGGAGAGAGACAAAGCAAGGAGAAACTACAATCAGGATGTATTGTATGAGAAAGAAGCTATTAAGAAACCCTAACTATAAACAATAAATTAGTAAACAAATATCCAGCTGTTAGTGACAAAAAGTCCTGTGATTCAAGCAGTTAGGAAATGGAGGCAGGAGGAGAATTTAGAGTTTAAGGTTGGCCTCTACTACGTAACTTGGACTATAGGAAAGATTGAAGCCATCTTGGTAGAGTTCAGAGCCCATGAAATAGAGGGTACTTTTGCCTAGTGTCCTCTGTAGTAATCTTTGGGGGAAGATGAGTTTCAGGACACAGGTAGAGAGAAAGCTGAAACAGGGACAGGCAGGGAAGTACTGGAAGGCATTACTACTTAGATGTAGTCCCCCTTCCAGCATTACGCATTGGTCAACAAGTCTGGTTTTTTTATTACAATACCATGATGCTTTTACTACTATAGCTCTGCAATACAATTTAATGTCAGAGTTGGTGATACCTCCAGTAGTTATTTTATAATTCAGGATTGACTTACTTATTCTGTTCTCTTTTGATTTTTTGTTTTGTTTTATTTTGATTGATTTGATTTGTGTGTCTGTCTGCCTGTCTGTCTGTGTGTTTCCATATGAAGCTTAACGTTGTGAACATTTTCATTTCAATTTCTGTGAAAATTGTATTGGAGGTTTTTTATTAGATATTTTCTTTATTTACATTTCAAATGTATGGGAGTTTTAAAAGAAATTGCAATAAATCTATAAATTATTTTGATAGGGTCACCATATTTATTACATTAATCCAACCAATCCATGAACACAGGAGTTATTGCCATCTTCTAACATCTTCTACAATTTCTTCAATGTATTGAAGTTTTTATTTGTAAGTCTTTCACTTGCTTGATTAGAGCTTTCCTAAAGTAATTTTTGAGGCTATTGTAAAATGTTTTGTTTCCCTGATTTCTCTTTCAGTGTGTTTGTCATTTGTATACAGGAAGACTACTGGTTGTGTGTGTGTGTGTGTGTGTGTGTGTGTGTGTGTGTGTGTCCTAATTTTGTATCCTGTTATTTTGCTAGAAATGTTAATCAGCTATGGAAGTTCCTTGGTAGAATTTTATGATCTTTTATATGTAAATCTTATCATCCACTTAACAGATACTTTGACAATTTCCCTTCCAATTTGTATCTGCTTGATCCCCTTTGGCTGTTTTATTGTTCTAGATAAGATTTGAAGTAAATCTAGATAAGATTCATTAGGATTTTATTGAATAGATATGGTCTAGAGTGGACATTCTTGTCTGTTTCCTAATTGTAGCGAAAATTCTTTGAATTTCTTTTAGTTTTATGTTGGCTGTGTTACTATGTTGAGGTATGTGCTTGTACTGCTAGTCTCCCTACATGTTTCATAATGATAAGTATTAGATTTTTGTCAAAATTATCTTGTAGTTTTTGTCTTTCAGTATGTTTATGTCATGGGTTATGTTTATTGATTTACATCTGTTGAACCATCACTGCATTTGTGAGATGAAGCCTGCAAGATTATGGTACATAATCCTTTTGATGTGTTCTCACTTTGGTTTACTAGAATTTTATTGAGAATATTTACATATGTGCACATAAAGGATATAGGCTTGTCATTTTCTTTCTTTGATGGAACTTTGAGTGATTTAGGTGTCAAGATAATAGTGGCTTCATAAAAAGAATTAGTTAACGTTCTTTCAGTTTCTATTTTGTGGGATAATTAGAGATATATTGGCGCTAATTCCTCTTTGAAGATCTGTTATAATTTTCCACTAAATCCATCTGGCCCTGGATTTTGTTGTTCGGAGGCTTTTAATTATTGCTTCTACTTTATGAAGAGTTATGGTTCTGTTTGAATTCCTTTTCTAATCTTGACTGAACTTTGGTAGGTCATATATACCAGAAAATTTAATGATTTCTTTTAGGTTTTACAGTTTAGTTGAGTACAGGTTGGTTTTTTTGTTTGTTTGTTTGTTTGCTTGCTTGCTTGCTTGCTTGCTTTTAGTTTTTGTTGTTGTTTATTTCTGTTTAGTTTTGGTTTTGTCTTAAGTATATCCTAATGATTCTTTTGATTTCCTTGAGTCTTTTGTGATATCATATTTTCATCTCTAATTTTAATACTTTCTTTATCTTTTAGTTAAATTGGTGAAGGATTTATCAGTTATCAATTTTTTTTAGTGGAGTGCCTCTTCATTTCTTAGACTCTATGTATTATATTTTTTGTTGGCTTCTGCTTTATTGGTTTTTAGCCTCAGGTTTGATTTTTTTTTTCTTATCATCTACTCTTTTGTAAGTGTTATTTTCCCCTTTTTTCTTTTCTTTTCTTTTCTCTTCTTAATCTCTCTCTTTCTTTCTTTCTTTCCTTCTTCCTTCCTTCCTTCCTTCCTTCCTTTCTTTCTTTTTTAGACACACTTTTATGAATTTACCTCTTAGAACATGTAGCCCATAGGTTTGGCTATATTGTGTTTTTATTTTCATTCAATATTAAAGACTTTTAGATTTTTCTTTTTCATTTCTTACACACTTGTTGGTTAGACTTACCTCTGAGGTTTTTGTTTAACTTCTTAAATTCTTTTATTTATAGTTTTCCTTCAGTTTGTATTTCCTTTGATGATTTTATTTCAACTTCCATGTCTTTAACAGTTTTTATCATTTCTTTCTAGTTTGTTACTGTTTTCACAGGCTTCACTAAAGGATTTATTCATATATTTTAAAGGTCTTTGAACATTATCCATAATTGATATTTTGAAGTCCATGCCTAGAAGAGTTGCTGGGTTCTAGTGGATATTGTGTTGTATTTTTGCACTGGTGTCAAGGAATTTGGGTTTAGGATTCTTGAGGTAATTTTCAGTGTTGATATCTGGTCTTGTCTTTGTTGAGTGAATATTCTGTTCTTTGATTCTGTTACTCTCTCTGGATCTTACGAAAGGTTAGCAGCTCTGGTTTGTCTAGTGGAGAGTACTTCCACAGCCTGGGTGGGTGGCAGAAAAGAATAGAAGAGAGCTAGCAGAATAGGCTGAGAGAAGATTTAGGAGAGAGTTTAGGGGATCCAGTCCATACCAAGATGTGGAGACCACAAGGATTTGGAGGTACGGTTGGTGGGAATTGGCGATCCTGCAAAGTAGGTTTTAAAGAGGCAAAGATCAATCTATAGCAACAGGGATAAACATGATTGAGAGAACCTGGCTAGTCTGGACAGAGTTAAAATCTCCACTGACGAGTTGAAGGGGGTGCAGGGGATGCTCCTAAAGGCAGGCTGTGGCCAAATTGAAGCTTAGAATGGAGAGATTATAATGGAGGACTGAAAGAATAGTTTTAATCTTCTACCTGAGTCACTGTCAGATGTGGTCATATGGGGTTTGGAGGATCCCAGGTAGAAAGTGTTTCTAGGTATCTGTGGCTGAAACAAAGGAATGGGAATAGACAAGATGAGAAGTGCCAAAGGGTTCACATGAAGGAGGAAAGCTGAGTCTACAATAGGGTTCTTTCGAGTCTCCAGACAATGGAGGCAGGGTGAGAGAAGAGGCACCTGCAAGTAGTCTGCTACAAGGATGAGGATGAAACTGGAGTAATTTCAGAGGAGCAAAAACCAGACTCTGAAAACCACATTTACCTTATGATATGAAGAAGACTTTCCATTCTGCTGTTTATTTTCCATATCCTTGTACAAACATGGAGATGGGGGAGTTTCCTATGATGAAACTATGTGAGCAATGGAATTACTTAGAGAATATAGCCATTAGGCATACTAGCAACAGGGAGGGAAACAGCCTTTACAGGATATTAATTCCATGCTTCTAAAAGAAGACCATGTGTACTCCCCTTCCTCCGAAGGATCAAATATTCGCCAGAAAACAAAAACAAACAAACAAATATGCTAAAGTTGAAAATCTGTAACAATAATCAATATTAAGTGGTGGATTTTCTTCCATATTTTTGTTATTTTGATCTCTTCTTTACTATTAAAACCATCTATCCTTTCCATACAATCCCACCTTTTCATGGAACAGAGTCAGTAGATAGGTTTCCTGTGTCATCGTACTTCTGATATTTCATCCAGAAATCACTCAGCAGACAAGCCCTTCTCCTCAACATGACTGCTCTCATGAGCAGAAACTCCTCTCTATTCCTGCGGCTTCTCCAAAGGCTTTCCTTGCTATTGTTTGTTTGGACTTCCTTTTTTATTTTCCTAGCATTTGAATTCATTTCACATACAAGGCAAAATGTTTTGGCAAGTAACTCACTGGAGGAATTCTGACACTTCACAGTTAATTTTGTTACAAGAGAATTGCCCAAGCATTCTCTCAGAAATCAAGGTTCTCCTATTGTGTAAACTAAACCTATTGAGAGGCTGATCACATATAGTGAATGTCTCATTCTTTCCAATAAAACTTCAATAGGAATACTGGCTTTCCAAAATGAAAGTAATGCTTTAAGAAGAGTAGATTTTTTAAAAAAGAGTGTGTGGGGGAGGGGGTGGGGAGTCTGGTTCATTGCTGGCTGTTATTCAAGACAAACTGCTGAGTATAGAATTTCAATATAAATTTCAAAAACTTTGTAGTTAAGGATGTGATATTTCATCAAATGTTGCCTGAATGTGGATCTAATTCCAGTGTTTGAGGAACAGTGAAAAGACAACGCTGTATGATCTCAAAGGAAAAGATTCCACCAGGTAAGAAAAAGAAGTTTGGTGGATAAATACCTCCAAATATGTGGATTTGGGATAAATGAAGGCATGAAGAAGTAGTGTTAGCTTATGAGTTGGTGAATACAGATGAGGAATGAAGCTTCTGACAGAAATAAAATGCAACTCTCTAAAACACTTGAAAGCTAAAACGTCTCTATGATTTTTCTAAGACTGTTGGAACATGCAGAAAATACTCATTATTGCCACAGTAGAAGTGCCCTACACTATATATTAAGTGGATATATTATTCACATGAAGAACGTTCTACCTGTGGGTTAAAGTACAGATGGCCAAAAGACTTAGAAATAATGGTCTTTGTAAAAATGGAAATATGACTGGAATCAAAAGGCAAAGACAGTGGCTGACTGAAGTATTAGATGGTCCGAGGTACATAATACTACTGAACCTACTAACTGTGCAGTGAAAGGAGCAACACAAACAGAACAGTGACATGAAAGCAAGAGATATTATTGAAGAATATCTAATTGGTAGGAAAATGATTGGATGGCAATTAAAATAGGCCAACTGCATATATATATATATATATATATATATATATATATATATATATATATATATACAATAATAATGGTAATATTATAGTTGATAATTATACTTCACAATCACGCACTTAGGAGCTAATCGATATAGACTGTGTCTTATATAAAGTATCTAATTCAAACTCTGAATCACCTTCATACAGGAGCATCATCTGCCCATGTTTAATTGAGAAAGAAATTACAATTCAATGAAGGTTAAATAATTTGTTCACACATTGAAATATAAGTTAAAATGTCATGTCTTCAGGCCCATGATTTTGTAACCTAAGACAATGCCCAAATACAGGACCCATGGCCATTCCTGTCAGAAGAAAGTCTGTGGTCTCACTTCCAAAATCTTTTTCCCCAAACTTCACCACCATCTTCTTATTGTGCAGCATTTTACTTGATTCTTCAGTCTGAATTCCCACCAGGCTTTTTCACGGTAAAATTTATGTCACTTTATATGCTGGAACAACTTCTGAGCTCTGTGCTTTAGATCTCTCAACTGCTGTAGCCAACAAACCTCAGTGGGCAGTGGATAAGCTCTTTATGGGTCACTGGTGATCCTTCCAAAATGCTATGGAATCCAGATGAAGAAAGTGGGAGCAAATGGGCAGAGAGGCCTATGCTGGATTGGAGGATGACTGTCATAGACTATATTTGTCTTTTCCCAATGATGTACATTTGCCAGGAGTGTCCGGTGCCAATCCTATTATGTATTTCTTGCCCCGAAGAAATATCTCTTCTGATATAGTTGCTTGGATTGACTTGCCTATTCCATAAAAAATGAGATTATATTTACAATCTCCCAGAGCGAGGCTGGCAGCTTATACCTGTTGGTTGGTGAGTATTCCACACAAACAACCTTTTTTCTTGATCAGAAAGAAGGAGATGACCTGAAGGTCTATGGAAGTTACTGGAAATGTTTACATAGGTAACATCTATGCTCTAAAGGAAATTATGTGAAAATGAACATAAAAGCTCACTGCAAAGTAACTGAGATTTAAATTTTAAATAGTAAAATTTTGGATACCCAAATTTTGGATTCTTCTCTTCAATATAGGACCACCTTGTCTCAGCTAGGAAATAAATTCACAGACAGAAATTCCTTAGACTATAAAATGAGGCATTATAGAGAGGAGTAACACCACCATCCCTACTTCCTACAAGAACAGTATCCAGCTTGGTCAAAGATGGGTGAGATGAGTCCTCTGTTACCCCTCAGGAGAGAGCTGTGTTCCTTTGTTTTCTCCATTAGGAAACTGAGGCTCAAGAGGGATATGACACCAGGCAGCTCAAAGGCAAAATTTCTGCTTAAACTTCAACCAACATCACAGCTGTTGCTTTCAATTCTTTCTGCTTTCAAGCTATTACATATATCAGAAAAAAAATAAATCTTTTTATTGGATATTTTCTTTATTTACATTTCAAATGTTATCGCTTTTCCCGATCCCGCCAACAAAACCCCTTATCCTCTCTCGCCTCCACCTGCTTCTATGAGGGTGTTGACCCACCCACCCACCCACTCCTGCCTCTCTGCCCTGGCATTCCCCTACACTAGGGCATCGGGCCTTCACAAGACCAAGGGCCACTCCTCTCATTGATGCCCCAAAAGGCCATCCTCTGCTACATATGCAGCTGGAACCATGGTCTCTCCTTGGTTGGTGGTTTAGTCCCTGGTAGTTTGGGATGAGGGAGGTGGGTTGAGCTGGTTGGTCATGAAGGGAGTTTTAATTATCTGCAATTTACTAAAATTAGTAGAATTTACTTTCAAAGAACTGCCCTGAGTTACATAGCTCTTGAATATATGTAACAAACTGCTAAATTAACATATCTTACCTATCTTCAGTTGATATTAATGATAGTTGGATGGGAGATCAGTAGGAGGAACAAAAAGAATCATGGGAAGCTGTTGGGAATAGGCTGAACATCCCTGAAACCATTTTTCAAATTCTAATGTTATTTATTTTACAACTCAACTGCTCCCTCCTTTCCTTCCAGTCTCCCCATTCTCTTCTCAGATGGTCCCATCTCCTCCTCCTCTTCTGTTTCTCTTCAGAAAAGGGCTGGCCTCAATAGATATCAACCAGCCATGGCATATCAAGTTGCAGTAAGATTAATCACCTCCTCTCCTACTAAGACTAGAAAAGGAAATCTAAAGGGTTTCCCTGAGTAGAGGGAAAGGGTCCCAGATGAAGGCAACAGACTCAGAGACAGCTCCTATTCTGACTGTTAGGAGCCCTAAAAGAAGATCATGCTACACAATTGTAACATGTGCACAAAGGGGCTAGTTCAATTCTATGCAGGCTCCCTTCTTGGTCATTCAACCAAACCATTTTCCTTCCTTCCTTCCTTCCTTCCTTCCTTCCTTCCTTCCTTCCTTCCTTCCTTCCTTCCTTCCTCCCTCCCTCCCTCCCTCCCTCCCTCCCTCTCTCTCTCTCTCTCTTTCTTTCTTCCTTCCTTTTTTCCTGTAAGCATTTTCTAGCTAGAGATGCATACTACTAGCCTTTTAAGTCTATGTGAATAAATTAGGACATGAGAAGGCTTCAGACTTAATATCCACAAAGAATATATAGAGTTTCATGTGAATGTGGATTTTATGGCAGAAAGTAGAATGTGAAATACTGCTTCACCATTCTTTCTGTGGCCTTGGAATCATGCCTACAGGGGCAAAGGAGGTACTTTACTTCAGAATTACATTTCTGCTGTTTATACTCCAAACTCATGTTAACATTTTTTAAAAAGCCATTTACAATAAGCACTCCTGTCTTTGCTGGCTCCTAAGGCAGCCAATGAACCCATTCTAAACTATTTGTGTTCTCTTCACCTTTAGTGTTATCTTGGAGTGCTATAATGGAACAATGTGGAATCAGATAAGCTGTAATTTTTATTGTCATGATATCCCAAGGTAAATTTATAGGCTGAACTTGACATCAGAAAGACAGAAGAGCAACATGCTTTTACAAAATGCTCTGCTATTTGAAACTTGAAGAATGTTGAAAATAAGCTGCCTCTTTCCTCATATTAAGAATGTTACATACATTAAAATATTTCTTGATAAATTTATTGTGTACAAAGTTTCATCAGCTAAACTTCTTAAGATATAATTATATTCATGTTGTAAAACTAGTATTTAAAGTGAAGTTATATCACAGAAACTTGATTATGTTAAGAATTATAGATCTCAACATTTGATTTCATTTCTCTTTTCATGGAAGACTGAGAGGAGACATTAATTTATCAAACAATATAGTATTAGTATGACTAATTAGGAAACTACTTCTATGTTTAAATATGTAAATTAAGTATCCTTCCTTGACTGTGGCCACATTGCCTCCAAACTGAAGTCCTCTAATAATTAAACTCAATAGTGGTAGCATCTCTGTTGAGCAGCAGTAAGTAGCTATTCTGTGCTAGTGGAGTTTTAAGGAGACACAGTACAGGTCTCCTCCATTGAGAGACCTTCAGACTAATGTGGAGCTGTGGACAACTGCCTGGCTTTCTTTTATATAAAATAAATGAATGCACCTATTGTTTCATACAGACAGATATGCTTTACTTCTTCCCTTCTTCCTAACCACTTTCATGTACCCTCAACTACAAAATGAGAAATATATTTTAATATAGTTTTCTCCCATTATTGAAGTGAGTAGATTGTATTTTTGTAACAAAAGTACTGTTGTTATAATATCCCCAGGACAATTATTTTAGGTCTCAGTAACCTGTTGCTCTAGGTTATGCCCTGTAACTCACATTCTTTCATTTCACATCTTTATTTTGCCCTCAGCTATTTATTTACATTGCACTTTGCGTTTATCATTTTATAACTACTAGACTTAGTTTACTGGGTGTAGGAGATTCCAGAACACTCTTTTCATCAAATAGTGCTTTTTAAATTTTTCATTAATGTAACATATATGTAAAGTAAAAACAAATATTGTAACATATGATATAAAGTAGAACTCCAGAGTTCAACACTTACCATTAAAATTTGTATTAAGAGTATTCCTCTAATAAACAGGCACATCATTTTTGTTTGCATCACAGTTTTATGCATGCTACAGATGAGTGAACTGCAGGAGAATTAACAGTACTTCATCCAGTGCTAATATTAGCCTTAAGGACTTTAAGAAAAACCTTAGTTAACTCCATTTAAAAACACACAAGAAGGTCAGAGGTATATATTACATGAGATTTCTGGTCCATAGTTATGGGGTGCCTTGGGTATTTATTTTCAGTCAAGATATTGTATAATGTTTCAAGCATCTGCTCCCCCATTCCAGGAGTCTTTAAGCTTGATGCAAGTCAGCATCAGATGTGAACACTGTGCCAAAGACACATATAACATCTTAAATATCAGCCATTACAGTTGAGGATGCTAACAAATTCAATGAGTTCTGATGAATTAGCAAAAGTCTTCTACATTAGAAATTTCACAGTGGTTTGCTCAAACCTAAAGGGGGATCTGAAGTAGAAACATGGGTTAAGAACTAGAAGAGGCATGGAGGCAGGTATTGGTAGGT
Organism: Mus minutoides; assembly: GCA_902729485.2. Lineage (NCBI taxonomy): Eukaryota > Metazoa > Chordata > Mammalia > Rodentia > Muridae > Mus > Mus minutoides. The sequence continues at coordinate 540,209 of LR749970.1, read as the reverse complement.
GGATAGGATCAAAATATGTTATATAAACAATTATATAAACAAATAGAAGTGTCAAGGAATAAAAAACTAGATTACTAAAATACATTATTAATTCTTTGAGAATTTTATAAATATATTATAATTTTCACCTCTATCTCCTCTCAGACCTCTACTGCTACAACCTGTAACCCCTTTCAGATGCACCTTACCTCACTACTCCTACAATAATTTTATGTCCTGTTTGTTAAATAACTAATTGACTCCAATTTTTTCTCTTTGTATATACTCTCCTGTGGGGGGTCTTTTACTGGAACATAGCCAACCTATCCGAAGCCAAACAATTAAAGAAAAATGCCTTTTCTCTCTGTTTCTGAGAGGCAATCAACTATCCATAGAGTCTCGTTTAGGCATGGATACTCATGAACCCTTTTCTACTTGATGTTAGAAGGTTCACTGGCCTCATCTTGTGCAAGTCTTGTTTGAGCAAGTGCAGCTATTGAGAGTACATGAGTGCAGAAATGTACCCTAGTATGGAAGAAATTGGTTTACTCTATCTTACGCAACATTTGTTCTACCCTTCCCTTCTCAATAGTCCTTGGGCCTTGGTGAGAGTGTGTGATATAGATGTACCATTTGTGAGTGGGCCTGACATTCTTTTTACTTTAGATAGAAGTTTCCTCATTAACTAACATACAGTACACAAAGAACTTTCTCTGTACTAATCTATTGGTAGAAAGGTGAAAATATTGGGGTACTTTGTCCATTTAGGAGAATAATAGTAGACCTGTCAATCCACAGGCATGGGTTTGGGGCAAGATTTAGAGTACAAGGCATGATTTTCCTCTTGTGAAACAGTCCTTAAGTTCCCAAGTACAGATAGCTGCCATCATAACATTTTTGCCACTATTGTACCAATGAACCTATCTCACCGTGCCAGTCATTACTACAGTTCACAGCTGGGCAATGATATTAGTGATTTCTCTTACTTCTAGTAGCCTACAGAGATTCTTCCAGTACTGTGAAAGCTAAATAGCAGGGGGAAAGCATCCTAATTTGTAGTAGCTTGATTCTCTTAATTGTGTAGGAAGGCTACTGATTAAGGTATATTTATTTCATAACCTGTCACTCTATTGAACATATTTACAAATTCTAGAACTTTTTGTTAGCGTTTTCTGTGTCTTCCATGAATAAAATCACATGGTCCTCAAATTGGGATAGTTTGGCTTCTTTCTTTCTTACTGTATAACTTTTGTTTCCTTTCTTGTTTAATTGCTTGACCTAGAATATCAATTACTACATTGAATAATAGTGGTGGAAGTAGTGGGGCAGTGGTGATGCACATCTTTAATCCCAGTTTGGGAAGCAGGGGCAGGTGAATCTCTGAGGTCAATTCCAGCTTGGTCTACAGAGTATGTTCCAGGACAGCTAGGGGTATACATAGAGACTGTCTTGAAAAAAAAACAAAAAATGAAGAGGAAGAAGAATAGAAGGAGAAGGAAGGAGGAGGAGAAGAAGGAGAAGGAGAAGAAGAAGGAGAAGGAGAAGGAGAAAAGGAAGAGGAGGAGGAAGAGGAGGAAGAGGAAGAAGAAGAAGAAGAAGAAGAAGAAGAAGAAGAAGAAGAAGAAGAAGAAGAAGAAGAAGAAGAAGAAGAAGAAGAAGAAGAAGAAGAAGAAGAAGAAGAAGAAGAAAAGAGGAGGAGGAAGAAGTGGAAGAGGAGGAAGAAAAGAAGAAGAGAAGGAGGAGGAAGAGGGGGAGGAGATAGGAAGGAGGAAGGAAGAAGATGAGGAGGAGGGCAAATTGTAGAAATGGACACTCTGACCCTGTTCCTGATCTTAAGGAATGCTTTGAGATTTTATCCATTTATTGTGATAGAGACCATCTGTTTTTCCTATGTAACAATTGTTGTGTTCAGATATATTCCCTCCACACTTAGTCTCTCTAGGGTTTTTATCATGAAAGAAAGTTGGATTTTGTCAAAGAGGGTTTCTACATCAATTAAAATGATTATATGATATTTGTTCTTGAGTTAATTTATGTAGTTGGTTACATTTGTTGATTTCTGTATATTAAACCATTCTTGAGTCCCTGGAATGAAGGTACCTTGATCATGGCCAATAATCCTGTGTGTGTGTGTGTGTGTGTGTGTGTGTGTGTGTGTGTGTGTGTGAGTGTGCATTTTACTTTATCGAGAATTTTCAAATCTATGTTCATCAAGGAGATTGACTGATAAATCCCTCCCTTGGTGCTCTTCTTGGATGTTTGTCTGATGTTGGTGTCATGGTAATACTGGCTTTCTACAAGAGTTTGTAGCTGATCCTTTCATTTCTAATTTATGAAAAGATTTGAAGATTATTGATGTTAGTAGCTTATTCTTTGAACGTCTAGGAGAATTCTGCTCTGACTCTGAGTCTGGGCTTCTTTACTTGGAAGATTGCTAATTATCACTTCTATCTCATTGATTGCTATAAATCTAATTTACTTGCTTAACATTGGATTGATTTCATTAGGTTTTATACATCTGGAAAACCATTTACTTATTTTAGATTTTTTTCAGTTTAGTGGAATATAACTTTTTGAAGTGCATTCTCATGATTCTAGAAATGTCTTTAATATCTGTTGTTATTTTGCCCTTTTAATCTCTAATTTTAGTGATTTGGACCTTCTCTTGCAGTTAAACTGGCTAATAGTTCGTCATTCTTTTATCCATTTAAAAGAAACAAGTCTATTTCACTGATTCTTTTTTATTTTTTAAAATTCTACTTCCTTTATTTCAGCCCCAATCTTTACTGTGTTTCTGTAGCTACTGCTTTAGGGTTATTTTTTCTTGTTTTTCCAAATTTTATCATTCATTATAAAATTTTTTTTTGGAATCTTTCTGATTTTTTAATATAAATACTTATAACTCTAAACTAACTTTCTTTCTTTCTTTCTTTCTTTCTTTCTTTCTTTCTTTCTTTCTTTCATTTTTGATTTTTTTTTTTCAAGACAGGGTTTCTCTGTGTAGCCTTGGCTGTCCTGGAACTCACTCTGTAGACTAGGCTGGCCTCGAACTCAGAGATCCTCCTGCCTCTGCCTCCCAAATGCTGGGAATAATGGTGTGTGCCACCACACCCAGCGCAGCTCTAAACTTTCTTAAAAGATGCTTCATTGTATTTCCCCAGATTTGAATATGTTCTGTTTTCATTATTCCTTAATTTGAAGTACTTTTACATTTCCTTCTTGATTTCAAAGTGACTTGTTACCAATCACTACTGCGTTGTTTAATCTCCATGAATTTATCTGGTTTCTTTTGCCATTCACATCTGTTGTTTTTTAACAAAATCTCAGTTGTTCAATTTTACCAATGAAGACCCAAATGCTGAAGTAAAAGCTTGCTAACTCAGAGAGGCAGAGAAAGTACTCAGAAGACCTTCCTCCTCAGCTAACATCTCAGCAGGAATGTCTTTCTCTCACTCTACTGTCTCAAACAACCTCCTTCAAATTGAATGCCCCCACCCCACTTTGATTTCCTGTGTGTCTCTCTATCCATCCTCCTGACCCCTCCTACTCTCTATTGTTTTCCTTTCTTAATAATGCTGTTTTTCTGTCAACATCTGCTTCTTGATATATATATTTGATGTTTACAATATTCAAGCAGAAAGCTCATGCATTAAAAGTGTGTGCTAAGGTTGAGCCATACCACAACTAAATACAGATTTTTCCAGTGAATAACACAATTTAGGGGTTTACAGTATGATCAAATATCCTGCAACACATCCAGTTTTATCATCCCATTGTGATCAGAATACAGATGAGAGTTTCAGTTTTCCTGTTTGTTGACATTTGCTAGTACGTGATATATTTTAAAGGAGATCCCATGGGGTGCTGAAGAGAAAGTGCATTCTTTGTCATTTTGGTGAAATGGTCTATAGATATCTTTTAGGTCCGTTTGATCTTTGATGTTATTTAATTCCAGTGTTTCTTCATTCATCTTTTGTACAGTTGATCTTTCAAATGCTAAGAGTGAAATATAGAAATCATTTGCTATTACTTTGTTTGGGTTAATCTATGATTTTTTAATCTTGAGGTGTTTGCTTTAAGAAGTTGAATAGGCCTCTATTTGGTACGTATATATTTAGAAATATAATTTTTTTGGTGGATCAGTCCCTTTCAATGAATATGAAGCAATGCTCTTTATCTCTCCCAATAAGAATTGGTTTGAAGTCTATTTCATCATATGTTAACATGGCAACACTTGGCTGTTTCCCGGTTTCTTTAGCTTAGAGTCCCTTTTCTTCTTTTCAACATAAGGTTTATTTCTTGAAGGAAAAAGAAAGAAGGGTTCTTCCATCTAATCCAAAGTGTTTTACCTTTTGATGGGTAAATTGTGATCATAAGTACTCAGAGGTATTTTTGAAAGGTAAAGATTTTCGCCTGGAATTTTGCTGATTTCTGATATGTACTGGAGAAGAACAGCTGGGTGGAAATGTAAACAAATGGGGCCCCAATAGCCTGACTATTTAGTTCCTCTCTTTGACTGATCCACCTCTGGTTCCTAGACTATGCTTTCATTCATTTCAAAGGGCCCCATTATTCTTATGTGGGTTTCCAGCTCCACGTGTGATTAGAGTTTTCCTGACTTTGTTCTGTGGGCTGTAGATAATCACCCCACAAACTGTCCACTTTCTCCAAGTTGCTGTTTTCTTAGTGTTGGTAGCTGTATGGTACCCAAACTTCTATTTAGAGTTTATGTTAAATTTCAAACACACAGCTTTATCCTTCCTATTGTGGCACTGATAATGTCCATGGCAACAGTCACTGGGAACCCCTTCTATGAAATCTCTTCCAGTCACCTTTGTAGATTTTATGGTAGGAGTCTTTTATCCCCATTTTCCTGGGAAGACATGCCACTATGATGGTGGAAGCTATTTTCTTGCAGTTTTCTCAATATAGAGAATATTGTTTGATCCAATGGTAGAGGGATTCATTCTATTAAACATGATAACTGTGAGGAAAAAAAAATGACCAAATCCATGATTGTTCAATTAAAGCAACCTGTATATTGAGGTGTACCCAGGACTGGCCAGCCAACTGTCTTACCCCAAGTTGGAATCTGAGAAACCAGCCCCTGCTGGAGAGTTTAGATGTTTACAGGGGTGAGAGAGTTGGCTGTTTCACTATGTTAGGAAGAGACAAAAAAAAAGGAGGAACAAGGGTAAAGAGAGTGTGAGTGTTGAATAAGTCAAACCCAGGACTTGGAGAACTAACAGATGGAACGATGAAATATTCCTATTTCATTTAGTTACCAAACTATAATCAGTCACTGAATTTACTTAGCTTCTATTCTACTAGCTGTCCTGAAAACCCCAAATATATTTTTCTTTTATAAACAAACAAACAACAACACCCCAAATTTAAGGAAACTAAACATATAACCTTAGACAAGAAAAGTATATTTCTAGATCAAAGACTTTTTTGAAATTATAGAGTATTATCACAAAAACTAAAAATTCATTCATTGTGAAATGTGTCCTCTCTGAATTTGACAAAAGCAGTCTTTTCTCTGTTTCTCTATTCCCTTCCTCTAACCATCCTCTCTCCCTTCTTCCTTTCCTAGTTTTCTTCTTTCTCTCCCTTTCTGTTCCTGAACATACTGACACAAACATGCACACACACACACACACACACACACACACACACACACACACACATGCATATACACATGCATATACCATAGATAAAATAGAATTAAGGATACTTAGTAGCACTAGCATCTTGAAGTGGAAACACTGATCTTCAGGGATTCCTGCTCTGTATTTAAATCTTTGCTCTGTTCCTCACTGACTGTGTCACACGGTTCATTTGTTCTCTGAACTCATCTCATCTGGAACTTGGTGAAATAGTTCTGAATGTAAGGCATTCTAATGGGAATAATGTATGTCACTTGCTTGTCATTATAGATTATCCACACAGTAATGACTATAATAAATAATAGGTTTTAAGCATTTAGTTGACTTGAAAGCATGCTGTTTATGTAAAACACAATTATGCTATAAAAGCATTAAACCCTTGTCACCAAGGGAGATGTATGAACAACTAAATTTGTCACTGCTAATTTGCCACTACTTTGATGAGATAGCTCAGTTTTCCCCCATGAAGCCTCCAAACACAAAGAAAGCATTAGTACTAAATCTTCACCTTCACTTTGCTAATGATGTTGTCTCTTGCTAATTTGCCCTGTGGAACTGAGAGGCAGCCCTCCTGGACCATTATATTTCAATAGTAAGAAACCATAAGTTAAGAAAACTTGGGGTGGGCTGGGTGTGGTGGCTCATGCCTTTAATCCCAGCACTTGGGAGGCAGAGGCAGGTGGATTTCTGAGTTTGAGGCCAGCCAGGGCTATACAGAGAAACCCTGTCAAAAGAAAAGAAAAGAAAAGAAAAGAAAAGAAAAGAAAAGAAAGGAAAGGAAAGGAAAGGAAAGGAAAGGAAAGGAAAGGAAAGGAAAGGAAAGGAAAGAAAAACAAAACAAAACAAAACTTGGATGGTATCTGGTTTTGGGTTAGATGGCCCTTTTGTTCCTTCAGTTTTATTTCTACTTGACAATAGTCAGCACTCTCTTTTATGTCTCCTTTTTCTCCCCTAATCAAGGTCTCTTCAGGATCTGTCCAAGCAAACAGACATCCCTTATGGCACAGTCTTGGACTCCGCAGTATATCAGCATGTCCGCATGAAGGGGCTGAATCCTTTCGAGAGGGACAGCATGTATTCCCAGATGTGGAGGATGATCAACAGAAGCAATGGGTCAGAAAACAATGTTTTGGAGTCCCAAGCAGGTGTTCAAAAGGTACTGTTCTCTTCATCGATAGTCTTCATCAGTTTGTCTTCAATGTGATCAGGGCTAAGTTGAGATTTATTTCTCCCTTCTTTATTGTACTCAGACATTGAATTTTTCAGTTAAATTATATTTTTATTCTTTTTTTTTTTTTTTGAGACAGGGTTTCTCTGTGTAGCCCTGGCTGTCCTGGAACTCACTTTGTAGACCAGGCTGGCCTCGAACTCAGAAATCTGCCTACCTCTGCCTCCTGAGTGCTGGGATTAAAGGCATGTGCCACCACGCCTGGCTTATTTTTATTCTTTTAAGAAAGTTCTATGAACAACTCAGCATTCTCATAAAGGAAACTCCAGGTCTCTTATGATATCTCACCAATGACTTTCCCTTGGAAATCCAAAACTAAAATCTGGTGTTGTTCTTTTGTTCAAAAAGGATTAAGAACTTACAAGCATGAAAACTAAATAAGTTTTCCCAAATCCCATTCCAAATATCATTCATGTTATCCAATTCATTTAAATAACTCAGGGTGCTTTCTATACAGCATTTGTTTTTATACTAAATTTTATCTTACTTGTGATTATCTAAAGCTATTAGGGAAAAAAATTAATCTTGTCAACAAATAAGGTTCCTGTGAATGACTGTTTTTGTTTTCCAAAGTGAAAATCTTTATCTGATTTTTTTTTTACAATCATCATTTAGAAGTAGATATGTTTAAAGGGCTTATGAAGGTATTTGCACATTTGTAAACGGAAAAATATTAAAAGCTATTCTTCATTCTAGATGTAGTTTATTTACAAATATACATAAGCAATTCATATTTCCAGCAGTCTCTATGTTAGAAGTGGGTAGGGTTTTTTTTTTTTCTTTCTTAAAATTACAACCAGTAACTAACTGTAGTTAGTATTCAGTAGGTGACCATGGAGGGAACAAAGTAACAAACAAATGATTGATATTAACAACAGCAGCAGTAATGTTCACTTTTCTCTATGAGCTTCCATATCAGAAGAGTTCTGAGCCTGTGTCTGAGCTTCCTGCTGGGAAGGCAAAAGCTCTGCTGGAGGAATGGCTTGCTATTCTGCTTTCTCAGCCTCTGGTTTCAATATGGCGCTCAGCTTCTGGAATCAACCTAAATAATCATTGCCTTGAGAATTAATGCTGATCATGTAATCTTCTCTATAAATATTAACAATCCTTATAATAAAGTGAACATTCTGAGCATGTTAGCAGAGGCTGCTGAGGAAGAAAGTACGTGACCTTGCTTTGTCTGAAGCAACCTCTGATGGCTTTGCCCTCGCTATGCAAGTCAACTTTGAAAGGCTAAGTGTAGATGAGAAATAGGACTTTTTTGTTGTCCTCAAAAAGATCATTGACTCCTGGAAGAATAACATGGCATCGTAAATAAAGAGGTGGGTGTAGAGAATGGACCAGTAAGTTGTTAAGTACGTATATTGGGGCAAGGGAAAAAGGATTGATGTTTGTGGTTTGTTATGTAGGTGCTCATAGAATGGAAGGTAATTTGGGCATTTGGATAAGTCTACTAAATGGTTTGAAAAAATAATTTTTCTTCAACTACCATAAACCATCAAAATTAACCTTACATATTGGAAGAAGTTCTTTCATGAAAGAGTGTGTGCTATGTGTAGAAGAAGACCTCATTAGTCCTTTAGTATTACTTCATACTGCTGAAAAACAAATGCTATTTTTGAATATAAGTATAAATATAAATGCTTATATTTTAATTTTATTACATTTTAAGAGGGAAAGCTGCCTGGAGATAGTTCATTTTCTTTCATCAGACATAAAATATCAATAAAGTACTTTAAAACAAACATGTATTCACTCATGCATTAATATATCCATTTTCAAATATTTGCTAAGTACGAGATCTGTACCAGGCCCCTAGGTAGAAAGGAAAGATTAGTTTAGCATCAAAGAAAAGGTCACCTGGCTCAGTAGCTGGAGTCAGGTGAGGAAGACACGAGAGACATAAATCATGATTTAAATCATGAGATTTTTAATAGGGTATTACTGTGAAGGTTAAAGAGGCAAGCTACAGGTCGTTTTTTCCTGAATATCTCACTTTACTCATTGACAAAAATAATCCAGGTGGAAGAAAGAAGCGTGAGCTGAGAAGTCCTGCCACTGTGGATTTAAGTCCAGCTTGATTTTTAAAACAACTTCTACAGATGTAAGCACATTTTTGTGGGCCTTGAGAGTTTTGCCATGGTGATAATAATTCCTACCTTACCAGGCATGGTGGTGCATGCCTTTAATCTCAGCACTTGGGAGGCAGAGGCAGGCAAATTTCTGAGTTCAGGGCCAGCCTGATCTACAGAGTGAGTTCCAGGACAGCCAGGGCTATACAGAGAAACCCTGTCTCGAAAAAACCAAAAAAAAAAAAAAAAAAAAAAAAAAAAAAAAAGAATTCCTACCTCATACAGGTTTTGTAAACATTAAATAAAGCCACTTGTGTTGTCTCTCTTCTATAATTCCAGCATTTCAGAGGCTGAACCAAGAGGATTGTGAGTTCTAGACCAGCCAAGGACACATAACAAGATCCTATCTCAAAAACCTAAAATTAAATAAGTAATAGTGACGAAATAATAGGATCTATGTAAAGCTTCAATAAATAATACGAGCAGAACTATAAACCTATCTTTTAAGATAGTTTGGGAGATTAATAAAAGAATAGATATGTGAAGAATTAGTAGCTACAAAACTGTATTGTTTACTACTTCCTCCTTTAACTTAAAATTGTAGTATGACAAAAAAAAAAAAAAACAAAAAACAAACAAACAAACAAACAAAAAAAACCACAGTGAGAGTTAGTCAGCCCTCTCATGTATCCTCGGCCCTTTCTGGAAGGGTAGTGAACACAAACCTGGTGAAGATGAGACACGTTTATAGATTTCTTTCACAAAAGCGAAGGCAGTTGAAATTTACTAAACACAGGACATGTAGGAATAATAACATTTATTTGGGTTCAGTTTGTAAGGTTTGACGTTTATTAAAAAGCAAAACCAGCCACCAAATAATAACCTCCTCACCTGCTGAAGTTCTCACCATAGGTTCTTGAAATCCAGGCCAGAAAGATATGAAACCTGAGTGTGGATTCTTTGTCCAGAAACTGTCCTCACATAGCTTATGTTTGCTGTTCTCTGTCAATGGTTTCTAATTTGTGCAGGCAGGGGAAAAAAAATGCCCTCAGAGATAGGCTAGGTCAATGGTCCACAAAAGAGTAAAGTTCTTCTGTCGTATCTTTGACAGAAATCCATACCCGCAGGAACTGTCTTGAAGAGAAGCCGGCATCGTTGTAAAACTAGTCCTCACAATCCATAACCTTGAAGAGATCTCATTAATGTCTTGGGCTATGCTTGTTCTTAATTGAGCTACCAGCTTCCTCTCCTGGAAGGCAGATCCTGATCCCCTCGGTTATCTTTGTTCTGCTGTGCTAGAGACAGCTGTGTAAATGAACAGAAAGTTGAGAGTTTGGATTCTTGCAAGACTTATACCTGTACTGAGTCATCCTAATTAAACTCAAAGTAACGTGCTTCTGTGCTCTGCCTGGGGAGTTTTGCATAAGTATTAAAGATATATAATTGGGGAAGTGTAACTGAGCTTTTTCAGGAGGTTAACAGTTATTTTTGAGGATCTTCTCTATATCACCCACTGTAGTCAAGAGAAGTGGGAATAACGTTTCCCTGGAGTTATCCTTGCAGCAAGGAGACCAGTCAGTGTCAGTAATCTCAAAGTAAATAAGAACTTTCCACCAGAGAAAGGGAGAGGTGCAATCTGTGCACTCATTTTGCTTATGTACAGTCCATCCCATATATATATATATATATATATATATATATATATATATATATATATATATATATATATATATATATATATACACACACACATATATATACATGTATGTATATATATATATATGTCTCATTTTAATTAATAAACCTCATGGGTTTTTTTTTTAATAAAATTCATTCCTGACTTGAGAAGGACAGATCTAGAGTTGCAAACTTCTTAAGTACTCACTAGCATTTTAACTTGAGTTTCAATATGTCAGACTCAGGAGAACACACTGCAGATACATTTTTATATTGATGTCCTGGGGGAAATGCATGTGAAGGCGATCCTGATCAAAACAATGAGGTGCTATAGGTTTGTTAAGACTACTAGGCAGAGTGTATGGATTTAAGACTGCTTTTTGTCACACTGAAAAAAATGGATATTGAAGCCAGGACATCAGCCTTATCTACTCAAGTGCTTCTCATTAGCCACACGCAGCTCTAAGTCATTTGCTCCCCTTTTGCATCCGGAATGATTTCCTTCCAGGAGCTCCCTCCACAAGCCTGTGCTTATTCCCAGTTTAACACCCACACTTGAATTCAAGAAGAAAACTTCCCTGGGAACTCTTACCTTCACAGTTCTCACGTGTCCACTGTGCACTGAGCTAACTAGACACTAAGTACCGAGTACTCCCGATGCTCAGTTCATACCTTGAAACTTACACTGATTGGAAAGGGCCGGGCAATTTTTAAAATTCTGTTGGAAAAATGAAACTCACAATTCTACTAGAATTTTAAATCCAGTTTGCCGTGCTCATCCCATTTTATCCCAAAAGCCATCCTCCACTCTGAAAATGGGACAGGTAGCATTTTCACTTTCTTGTCCATTTAATCAGATGTTATATACAAATGTGTGCATATGCATCATTTTTAGCTTGAGTCATATTTTCCTTATGTTTATTTGTGCGTTGGTGGAGAGTCATGTCACCTGCCACCATTCTTGTTTGAAGGTCAGAGGACACTTGATAGAGTTGGTTCTCTCCTCCCATTATGTGATTCTGGGGAATGAACTCGGGTCATCAAACTTGGCATCAAGCACTTTTAACTACAGAGCTGTCTTGCGGGCCCCTAGTCCACATTTTGATCATTATAAATGACAAGGAAATTTATGCCTGCTTTTTTTTTTTAATTTTCTGTATCATTAGCATCTTTCAGGTTGGAATGTTTGACCTATACACTATTGCAATACCTTCCAAACAACCAATTAACTTGTTAAATGTTTACATTATCTTGAAAACTGCAAAAATGAACACACATTTTTGTATATCTGTATCTTATAGACATGATCCTAAAAGTACTACTGTGAGTTGAAGAGCACTCAAATTTGCATATTTATAGCTATGTAATATGGTTTCTAAAAACATATCAATCCCTATTGTGAATAATCAGAAGTACACTAGTCCCCTCATTTCCTGCCAGAAATGTATAATTAAGTGGTATCACAACTATTTTGTTTTTCATTTGGTCAAAATTATGAATGATTAGTATTTCACCTCAATTTTCTATATTTTGAATGTTTCAGCAAAATTGGACATTCTTTTATTATTTTTCTTACATCCCAACCACAGTTTGCCCTCCTTCCTCTTCTCACCATTTCTCCCCACCACCTTCTCTTTGCCCCATTTACTCCTTTTCATTTTCTCTTCAGAAAAGGACAGGCCTCACATGGATATCAACCAAACATGCTATATCAACTTGCAGTAAGACTAGGCTCCCCCTGTGGAATTAAGGCTAGATGAGGCAACCCAGGATGAGGAAAAGGGTCCTAAAAGCTTACAAAAAAAGGTAGAGACAACCTCTGCTACCACTGATAGACCACTGATTGCTACCACAAGAAGACCAAGCTATATAAGTGCAACACTTATGCAGAGGGCCAAGGCCAGTCCAACACAAGCTCCCTGATTGTTGGTTTAGGCTCTGTGAGCCCCTAGGGTCCCAAGTTAGTTGATTGTGTGAGTTTTGTTTTGGTGCCCTTAACTCCTATGGTTCCTACAATCTTTTTTTTTTTTTACTATATTACTATATTAATCCTACAGATCAATAAGCATGGGGGATCTTATCTTCTTCATTGTCTTTGTTCAAAGACTTCAAGTTTTTATCACACAGTTCTTTCCCTCGCTTGGTTAGAGTAACACCAAGATATTTTATATTATTTGTGATTATTGTGAAAGATGTTGTTTCCCTGATTTCCTTCTCAGCTCACTTATCATTTGTCTTTAGGAGGGCTACTATTTTGTTTGAGTTAATCTTGTATTCAGCCACTTTGCTGAAGACGCTGATCAATGTAGGAGATCTCTGATAGGATAGATGATAGATGATATCAAATCATATGCAAATAGTGATATTTTACTTTTTCCTTTCCAATGTGTATGCCCTTGATCTCCTTCAGTTGTCTTATTGTTCTAGGTAAAACTTCAATGAATATATTGAGTAGATATAGAGAGAGTGGACAGCCTTGTCCTGTTCTTGATGTTAATGGAATTGGCTGAGTTTCTGTCCATTTAATTTGATGTTGACTATTGGCTTGCTGTATATTACCTTTATTATGTTTAGGTATTATGTTTAGGCTTTGCATCCTTGATAGCTCCAAGACTTTTAACATGAAGGGGTGTTTGATTTTTGTCAAAGGCTTTTTCTGCATCTAATGAGATGGTCCTGTGGTTTTTATTTCAGTTTGTTTATATGGTAAATTACATTGACAGACTTTCATTATGTTGAACCATCCCTACATTTTTGGGATGAAGCTAAGTTGATCATAGTGGATGATCTTTTTGATGCATTCTTGGATTCAGTTTGCCTGTTTTATTTAGTACTTTTCCATCAATATTCATGAGGGATATTGGTCTGCACTTATTTTTCTTAACATGAGTCTTTGTATGGTTTTGATATCACAGTGAAGGTGCCCTGATAAAATGATGTTCCTTCTGTTTTTATTTTCTGAAATAGTTTGAGGAGTATTGATATTAGCTCTACTTTGAAAGTCTGGTAGAATTCTGCATGAAAACTATCTGGCCCTGAAGAGTGTTTTTTTGGTTTTTTTGAGGGGGTGGGTGTAATGGATACTTCAATTTCATTAAGGGATATGGATCTATTTAAGTTGTTTGTTTGAAGTGGTGTCTATCAAGAAATCTGTTCACTTCTTTTAGATTCTCCAATTTTGGGGAGTACAGGTTTTTTAAGTATGACCTAATGATTCTTTGGATTGGATTACCCCAGTGTCTGTTGTTATGATCCCCTTTTTATCTGAGATTTTGTAAATTTGGATAGTCTCTTTGGCTTTTAGTTAATTTGTGTGTTTATCAATCTTCTGAATTTTCTCAAAGGAAAAAAACTCCATGTTTTATTGATTCTTTATATTGTTCTCTTTGTTTCTGTTTTATTGATTTCAGGTCTGAGTTTGATTAAATTCTCCCAACTGTTCCTCTTGGCTGTGTTGCTTTCCTTTGGTGTTGGAGTTTTCTGGTGTGCTTTAAAATCACTAGTATAAGATCTCTCCAATTTCTTTATGAAGGCAGATAATGCTGTAAACTTTCCCCTTAGCACTGCTTTCATGGTGTCCCATAAGTTTGGGAATGTTGGCCATTCATTTTTATTGAATTCTAGAAAGTCTCTAGTTCCTTTCTTTCTTCCTTGATCCAGTGGCTATTCAGTAGATAGTTGTTCAGTTTCCATGAGTATATAGGCTTCCTGTTGTTTCTGTTGTTGAAATCCATTTTTAATCTTTGGTGGTCTGATAAAATACAGAGAATTATGTCAATTTTCTTGTATCTATTGAGATGTGCTTTGTTACTGAGCATGTAGCCAGTTTTTAAGAAAGTTCTGTGAGGTGCTGAGAAGGTATATTCTTTTGTGTTTGGGTGAAATATTCTGTAGATATATCTATTAGGTCCATTTAAGTCATAACATCTATTCAATCCACCATTTTTCTTTTTTGTTTCCATTTGGATGATGTCACTGATGAGAGTAGGATGTTGAAGTCCCCACATACTGTATGATTTTTACTTTAGTAATGTTCTTTTTACAAATGTGGATGCCCTTGCATTTGGAGCACAGATGTTCAGAACTGAGTTGTCATATTTGTGGATATTTCCTTTGATGTGTATGAAATGTCCTTCCCCATCTCTTGTGACTAATTTTGGGAGGAAGTCTATTTTATTAGATATCAGAATGTCTACACTAGCTTTCTCTTTGGAATTCTTTGCTTGAAAATCCTTTTCCATCCTTTTACTGTTAGGTAATGTCTACCTTAGATCTTGAGGTGTTTCTTGTGTGTAGCAGAAGGATGGATCCTGTATTCACATCCATTCTATTAGCTTGTATCTTTTTATTTTGGGTTTGACACCATTCATTTTGAGAGATATTAATGACCAATGATAGTTAATTCCAGTTTTTGTTGTTGTTGTGGATGGTGGTTTTGCGCGCACGTGTGTGTGTGTGTGTGTGTGTGTGTGTGTGTGTGTGTGTGTGTGTTTCCCCTTTTTTGTTTTGCTGTCATGAAATTATTTATTGTCTGTGTTTTCTTTGGTATAGTTAACCACCTTGGGTTGAAGTTTTCCTTCTAGTATCTTCTGTAGGACTAGATTTATTGATAGACATGGATTAAATTTGACTTTGCAATGCAATATCTTGTTTTCTCCGTCTATGGTGATTGAAAATTTTGCTGGGTATGGTAGTTTGTGCTAGCATCTGTGGTCTCTTAGAGTCTAGAAGACAGTCTAGAAGACATCTAGAAGGCTTTTAAATTCTCCCTTGAAAACTTGTGTGGAATTTATATCTTACTTAGCCTTTTTCCTTATAGCTTTTAATGTTCTTTTCTTTCTTCTGTACATTTAGTGTTTTGATTATTATGTTGTAGGAGAAATTTTCTCTTGGGGGCCAATCTATTTGGTATTCTGTAAACTTCTTACGTGTTTATAAGCATCTCTTTCTTTAGGTTAGGACATTTTTCTTCTATGATTTTGTTCAAAGTATTTTATTGGGGTCCGGACCATCTGTGGTTCCCCCCCCCCCATAATCAGACTGGGTTCCCTGCAAGACGAACTGGGGCTGGAACGAGACTAGGGTGGGAGAAGAAATGGATGCCAAGACGAATCACTCCATTCAAAGAGTCTAATTTTAATTAGGATTCTTCCTTGGTTTTAAGAGGGAAGGCCCTGCCCCTAGTCAGTTCTGCGCAGGCGCCTGGAATATGGTGCGAAGTCTGAAGCACTGTGGAATGTCTTGGCAGGAAGCACATCCCAGGAGGGGCACAGCAGACAGGGCAGCAGAATTCCGGAGTAGCTCAGGTGTGGTTTAGCAAGACAATGGAAACCAGTTTTGACTGGAGACCCACTCTGTATGTGGCTTCTTGCAGCATGCCCTCAAGGGGTACCAGGTCTGAACTCTGGAGGCTACAATATTTTCTTGATTCTTCCCCTTTAAATTTCTATATTTCTTAGGTGTGGTCCTTTCATAGTGTCCCAGATTTCCTGTTTTGTGTTAGGAATTTTGTTAGATTTAACATTTTCTTTGACCACTGTACCAATTTCTTGTGTCATATGTCCTGTGCCTAATAGTTTCTCCTCCATCTCTTGTATCCTGTTGGTGATGCTTGCTTCTGTAGTTTCTGCTCACTTACCTAGATTTTCCATTTCCAGGATTCCCTTAGTTTGTAATTTATTTCCATTCTTAGGTCTTAGGCACTTGGATTCATTTCCTTCCCCTGTTTGTTTGTGTTTTATTGGGTTCCTTTAAGGGATTTGATAATTTGCTCTTCTGAGCCACTATCATCTCAAAAGACTAGTTTTAAAGTCATTCTCTTGTGTTTCAGCTGTATTGGAATATCCAGAGATTGCAGCAGTAGAATAAGTGGGATCTGATCATGCCATATCACCCTGAGTGGTGTTGACTATGTTCTTAGACTGGCCTCTAGTCATTTGGGCTTAGGGTTATTATAGGTTTAGGTGAGTTTAAACTTGTTGGATAGATTTTTTTTTCTTGCTTTCTGTTTTCTTTCTGGTCTTCTGTCCTGACTGGCTTATGATTCTGGAGACCAGCAAATCTTAAGGACGGTTAGTGTGTCTCTGATGGAGTTTTGGCAGTTTATGTGACCTCTTGGGTACTCACGTTGCCTCTGGGTTTCTGGTGCTCTGGGAACTGGTGTGACCTCTGAGGTTCTAGATACTAGTATAGCCTTTGGTGTTCCAGGTACATGAGGTTCTGAGTCTCAGTGTTTCTTCCAGTTAAACAGAAGACTTTGAAGAACTGGCCAGGATGAAAAACTGGCCACCCTGGCGCCCCCTTGTCTTAGAGTTAACTATTACCTTAAGCTGCTACCTAGGGCTCTTACTGATGTTTGAACTAGCCAATCATGTGAAACCTTGCCAATTTCCCCAACCCCCTACCCCATTGCTATAAAAGCTTCTAATTTTCGAGCCTCGTGGCCGACTCTCCCACCTCTTGCATGGGTTGGGTGTCGTCCCGCGGAGCTCCGTGAGTAAACCTCCCTCATGTGTATTACATCAAGATGGTCTTTCGTGGTTCCTTGTGTGCGCGAACTCCTGGGACTCGAGTGGGGTCTTTTTCATGGACCTAACAACTTCTGCTGGAGTTTTGGGTATGGAATCCAAGGGCTGGGGTGCTGCTGGGGACTCCTAGTACTGGGTATGGCCTCCAGTAGAATAGCAGTTTGCCAGAGTTTTAGACTAGTACATGGAACCAAGGAGTGGTGCTATTTGGTTGAGATTAAATATTTTAAAAGTATGTTTTGCACATCTGTAAGTTGGCAAATGTTTACTTTGTTCCTTTCTATTAGAGTTTTATAAAATTTAATACCTCATTTGTGTTGCTGTGGATTGAACCCAGGGGATCCCATATGAGTGGCACTCTCCCACTGAGCTATGTCTCTAGCCCTCTCCTTTTATATTTACAAAATTATTTTTAAATGACAGGTTCTGGCTTGAATCTACTCTGTATCCTAGGCAAATCTTGAACTTGAAATCTTACCTCAGCTCCCTGGCTAACCAAGGTTTCACCTCATGGCACTTAGTTCAGCTATTTTCCAATATGAATAATGCAGAAATCTTTCACCTCTGATAATACTCCCCTTTACTGTCCATGGTTACAGCTTCCTGGCCAGCTCCATGTCTGCACCTCTGCTGCCAGGGAAGTAGGAGCAAAGGTTGAAAATGATGTTTGGTCACGTTCTGCTGTAAATCCACACTCAGCACACACTTCTTTGACAGCCAGTATTTTCACAGAATGGAATTTACTTTGCAGAGAATAGACAAAAATAAATGGTTCTGTAAATATGTCTTTAATCCATTCGCTGTTTGCATTTCTATCCCTGAGACTGGAAACAGAGGTGAAAATTTCAAAACATGATATATGATGAAAAGCCTCAACAGTTTGAAATTCTTCTCTATGTGCATTTTCTAATGAAGATGTCAGGCTGTCCTAACTCTGTGCTTGTATCTCTTGCACTAGGGAATACCTTTAAGATGCATTTTGAATTTTTAACCTTGGGAAATCTAACTAAATACCATTTGTGCTCTGTTTGCCCCAACTTCTAGATGTACTTTTAATTCTTTTTTTAATTACTTTCTTCATTTACATTTCAAATGCTATCCCCTTTTCTAGTTTCCTCTCCAAAAGTCCCCTATACCCTCCCCACACCCTGCTCCCCAACTCACCCACTCCCACTTCCTGGCCCTGATATTCCCCTGTACTGGGGCATATATTCTTCTCAAGACCAAGGGCCTCTCCTCCCATTGATGGCCAACTAGGCCTTCCTCTGCTACATATGCAGCTAGAGACACAAGCTCTATGGGGTACTGGTTAGTTCATATTGTTGTTCTTCCTATAGGGTTGCAAACCCCTTTAGCTCCTTGGCTACTTTCTCTAGCTCCTTCATTGGGGGCCCTGTGTTCCATCCAATAGATAACTATGAGCATCGACTTCTGAATTTGCCAGGCACTGGCATATCCTCACTAGAGATGGCTATATCAGAGTCCTGTCAGCAAAAGCTTGTTGGCATATACAAAGGTGTCTGGGTTTGGTGATTGTTTATGGGATTGATCCCTGGGTGGGCCAGTCTCTGGATGGTGCTTCCCTCCATCTCAGCTCTGAATTTTGTCTCTGTAACTCCTTTCATGGGTATTTTCTTCCCCACTCAAAGAAGGAACGATGTATTGACACTTTGGTTTTCCTTTTTCTTGAGTTTCATGTGTTTTGCAAATTGTATCTTGGGTATTCTAAGTTTTTGGGCTAATATCCACTTATCAGTGAGTGCATATCATGTGTATTCTTTTGTGATTGTGTTACCTCACTAAATGGAAAGAAACTTGAAGTAATTCCACTAAAATCAGAGACTAGATAAGGCTGCCCACTTTCTCCCTACCTACTCAATATAGTACTTGAACTCCTAGCCAGAGCAATTAGACAACAAAAGGAGATCAAGGGGATACAAATTGGAAAGAGAGAAGTCAAAATATCACTATTTGCAGATGACATGATAGTATATATAAGTGACCCTAAAAATTCCATGAGAGAACACCTAAACCTGATAAACAGCTTCCATGCAGTAGCTGGATATAAAAGTAACTCAAACAATTCAGTGGCCTTTCTCTACACAAAGGATAAAGAGGCTGAGAAAGAATCTAGGGAAGCAACACCCTTCACAATAGTCACAAATACTATAAAATACCTTGGTGTGACTCTAACTAAGGAAGTGAAAGATCTTTATGATAAGAACTTCAAGACTCTGAAGAATGAAATTGAAGAAGATGTCAGAAGATAGAAAGATCTCCCTTGCTCATGGATTGGCAGGATTAATAAAGTCAAAATGGCTATCCTGACAAAAGCAACCTACAGATTTAATGAAATCTCCATCAAAATTCCAACTCAATTCTTCACTGAGTTAGAAAGGGCAATTTGCGAATTCATCTGGAAAAACAAAAACCCTATGATAGCAAAAACTATTCTCAACAATAAAAGAGCCTCTGGTAGAATCACCATCCCCTACCTCAAGCTGTACTACAGGGCAATTTTGAAAAAACAAACTAACAAACAAAAAAAAACTGCATGGTACTGGTACAGTGACAGAAAGATAGATCAATGGAATAGAACTGAAGACCCAGAAATGAACCCACACACCAATGGTCACTTGATCTTTGACAAAGGAGCTAAAACCATCCAGTGGAAAAAAGACAGCATTTTCAACAAATGGTGCTGGCTCAACTGGCAGTTAGCATGTAGAAGAATGCAAATTGATCCATTCTTATGTACTTGTACAAAGCTCAAGTCTAAGTGGATCAAGGAACTCCACATAAAACCAGAGACACTGTAACTTATAGAGGATAAAGTAGGGAAAAGCCTGAAGATATAGGCACAGGGGAAAAATTCCTGAACAGAACAGCAATGGCTTGTGATGTAAGATCAAGAATCGACAAACGGAACATCATAAAATTGCAAAGCTTCTGTAAGGTAAAAGACACTGTCAATAAGACAAAAAGGCCACCAACAAATTGGTAAAGGATCAAAGAAATCAAGAAGCTGGACTCCAGAAAATCAAATAACCCTATTTTAAAAAATGGGATACAGAGATGAACAAAGAATTCTCAACTGAGGAATACCAAATGGCTGAGAAGCACCTAAAGAAATGTTCAATATCCTTAATCATCAGGAAAATGCAAATCAAAACAACCCTGAGATTCCACTTCACACCAGTCAGAATGGCTAGGATCAAAAATTCAGGGTACAGCAGATGCTAGTAAGGATGTGGAGAAAGAGGAACACTCCTCCATTGCTGGTGGGATTGCAAGCTGGTACAACCACTCTGGAAATCAGTCTGGCGGTTCCTCAGAAAATTGGACATAGTACTACCAGAGGATCCAGCAATACTTCTCCTGGGCATATACCCAGAAGATGTTCCAACTGGTAATTAGGACACATGCTCCACTCTGTTCAGAGCAGCCCTATTTATAATAGTCAGAAGTTGGAAAGAACCCAAATGTCCCTCAACAGAGGAATGGATACAGAAAATGTGGTATATTTACACAATGGGGTACTACTCATCTATTAAAAACAATGAATTTATGAAATTCTTAGGCACATGGATGGATCTGGAATATATCATCCTTTTAAATTCTTAATAAGTCATTCCTGCCTCTTCTTTCTCCCCCACACTTCAACTCCATCTAACTTCTGAGTTCATTGTTGCACTTTGATTTTCTTCCCAACTTCTTAATTCTGTCTTCCAGCTGATACACAAAGGCCATGATCACTGACCTATATTTCTGTTCTTACATTTCAAAATTCATTGTTGTCTTGGATACTAAAGCTTCTGATTAGAAATCATTCTTACTCATTAAATAGCTGTAATCATTTTTTTCCTTATTTTAAATCAATCTATCATGCAAAATCCTTTAGAGCTCTGCAGTCTGACAACAGCTCAGTCTGAGAAATATAGAGTGAATGAGTATTTGAGGTAACGAATATGCTACAAAACAAAATCATACTTATCTTTGGTAGGAAATAAAATCTTCAGTTTTCTGTTGTTTCTCCTACTATACATAGTAATAGATATCAGGATCTCTAAATGGAAAGCACATTTTCAATAGATCAGCAACTCAGATAGATATTCACTTTTGAAATCATAAGGTTTGTAATTTAATTTGACCATGTCATAACAATTTTTTAAATAACATTTAGCATAAAAAATTAAACTATATTTCTTTGATTTCTTTGTAAGTTTATGGTGTGTGTGTGTGTGTGTGTGTGTGTGTGTGTGTGTGTGTGTGTATATGTGTGTACATGCCATGTTGCTATAGTGGAGATCAGAGGACAACTTGCCAAAGATGATTCTCTCTTTCTGCCATGTGGAATTTGGGGATTCAACGCAGAACTTCAGAATTGGCAGCAAATGCCTTTACCCACTGAACCATCTTGTTAATCCTATACATTTTTTATTAAAAGGTTTTATTTCATTTTTAAATCTGGCTAAAGTACAAGTGATATAAAGTTTAGTATTTGAGGTATTTTAAGTGTGCAGTTGAACAATAGTGAATAGATTCACATTGGAAAACCACCATCTGTCTTCTGAGCTATGTCTTGTAAAACTAAAACTGTGTTCATTCGTGATGTCCCATCATTCCTGCCCAGTCCACTGTTACTTGCCATTTTACCTTTCATCTCTATGGACTTTGTTATTATAAATAACCAATATAAGTGAGGCAATATACTCTCTTTTAGTGACTGGCTTTTATTACTTAATAAAGTATCATGACAGTTCTCATGTCACTACATGTATCAGCTTCCCTTCCACTTTAAAGTTTAATAGTGTTCATTTCATGTTATTATGTTAGCTTTTCCTAGGAAGACATGAACAAATGTCTATTCCCCAAAAGTACAGTACCAATAGCAAGCCATAGTACAATTCTACCCAAGCCCAAGTTGGCAAAGCCCAATAAGTTTATTGAGTTTATGTAGAGCACATGTGGGGGGTTACTTAAAAGAGTATAGGTGAACTCCAAACAGCTGCATCACTGAGCCATCCCAGCACATCAAGGATAAGGGATTCATGGAGCCTGCATCATAAAGTCTATGTTCAGCTGATCTTCTGTGCCTGTATGCACTAGCATCTCCCAAAACGACTTGAAGCCTTACATATGAGGACAGAACAGAGCAGAAATTGTGGAATCCCAATTGAAGGTCCTTTAGCCCTCTTCTCTGTTCTGCCAAGGAATACAACAGCCATTATCACAACCATCTTTGTTCTATTTTGTTTTGTTCAATTAATTGCCGTGGATACCTGAAATAAAGTAAAATTTGTCATTACTCCATGAGGTGAAGGGAAAAGTTTATACTAGAAATTATGCATCACATTTTGCATGTCTTTTCACTATCAGTATACACTTAGGAAACCTTCACCTCTTGGTTATTGTGACTGATGCTTCCATTAACAAAGATATATGATTATTAGACTCCTTGCTTATAATTCATAGGTATTAATGTTCAGAAGTGGGATTACTGTATCATATGATCATTCTGTTTTTAAAACAATATTTTTGAGAAGAGCCATAACGTTTCCCATTGTATCCTCTTTGGCACAAAAACACTTGATTACAAACTCCTATTTATATAAACAGAGTACAGGATTACAATTTCTCTTTTTTCTCATCATTTTCTGCCTACCTACCCACTAGAAATCTACCACTTATTTCTTCTATCTGACTGTCTTTGTGTCTGTATATCTATCTATCTATCTATCTATCTATCTATCTATCTATCTATCAATCTATCTATCTATCATCTCTCATCTATCAATGTATCAGCTATTATACATGTATCATATATACAGATACATATATACATATATACAGATATACAGATAAACATATATATCTGTTTATCATATTTTGATCTACCATCTGTATAATTCTGTTTTATTATGACTGGGCACTTTCATTGTTGTGAAGACATAGATATAATTAGTACTATATTGTCTAAAAAACTTGAAAAACATTCTTTCAAATGTATTCCAATAGAAAATGAAACTGTGCTGGATCATATAAAGGTTAGCAGTCCAGAAACAAGCTTCAATTTCTCCCACAAATGCCTTGTTCATTAATGATTTTCTAAATCAGAAAAGGCTGGTAATTGATTAAGTCTATCAAGGGAACACATCAGAATGGGGACCGTGGTTTAGACAGTATAATAAATGAAAATCAAATTGACACTATTGTATGACTGCAACCTTGTCAATTTAATTGGATCGAGGATTGCCTAGGAGAATCGTGTGCACTCCTCAGAGTCTGTCTGTGAAGGCATTTACAGAGAGGATTTCCTGAGGAGACAAGGCATGCCCTCGACTTAGACATAGGCTAGAGGCCCAGACTGAGTAAATGAGGGGAAGGGAGAAGACAGTCAAAACAGGAGCTCTCTGCCTCAGAGCTAGCAGGATTTGAATATTTCTGCTCTCACATACTTCACTCTTCATGACCTGCCATCTATAGAAAGCCTCTCTGAGCTTCCAGCTGAGCTACCAAGCCAAGCCCAAACCCATCACAAGCCAAAGACTCATTCCCAAGGGACCAGCCAAGCTTCCCCTCTTCTCCCCCTCAGCCCCGGGCTAGATCCTGCCCTCAGGCCCCCACTCCATTCTCAGCAATTCCATGGCATCCAGCAGTGTCTGGGTGCCAGAGAGCCTGAGAATCAAATGGCCCTGACCTCTCTGCAGGCCTGGGGAAGTCCCATGCCTCAGACTGTGATTCCCCACCCCCATTGGTGTCCCACAGCTTCCCCACAGTCCAGAACCCACCTATTGACAGTGAGGGGTAAGCACAGTTGACTTCCCACATCCTGCCTCCCGAGCCCTGTGGCAGAGCAGACATGGGACCCCATAACTCTACAATCCCACTGCCTTGCAACTCAACAAGTAGAGATCAGAGTCTCATTGATATCTAGGGAGTCTAGAGGCTTATATCACTGTAGTTGATGATGTGTAAAGTATTTCATATATATGACAAATATATATTATGTGTACCTATAAGAAAATATACAATAATACCACATGAAATCAACACACAAATGCTTGAATTTTTCAGTACCAAGGCACAAACCCTGCCCTGTCTTTCTTCATTATTTGCAATTCATCAACCAGTCAAGGTTAAGTGAGGGATACATCAAATGGCAAATGTTATTGCACCATGGTACTGACATCTGTTTTGTCAGACGAAAACATCATTTATCCACTTGCTTTGCTTCCCTACCTGATGCCCTGCCAGCCTCTGCCAGCCTGATGCCTGACACTAAGCTAATTACCTTTCTTTGCAAGTTGATGCTTATCTGTCCATATTTCTTATGCCGGTTCAAAAGCACCAATGTCATGGCCACTTTACACACTGGAAACTGAAGA
The DNA here is from genome assembly GCA_902729485.2 of Mus minutoides. Lineage (NCBI taxonomy): Eukaryota > Metazoa > Chordata > Mammalia > Rodentia > Muridae > Mus > Mus minutoides. The sequence goes on along the minus strand of LR749970.1, from coordinate 515,669 downwards.
GTAATTTTCATTGTCTGCATTTTTCTTACCAAAGTGAATTATTTGCTTTAACTCACAATGCTGCCTGTGCAGCCTCCCTCCTATTAATCCCCTCCTTCCCCTTTCTACTCACAGTTTAGCAGTTCATGTCATTACTCTCTGAAAGTGTAGAAACAACTAACATACCCTTCCCCCTTCTAGATATCAATCTTTCCTCGCCATAGTACCACAGTGATCCATCTTGGCATACAGGCTCTTAAATGTCCCGCCATAGTTCCAATTGTTTGCTCTGGCATTTTGAGGTCTCTACAGCTTGGCATTACTCACCCTGTTCCTCCTCATTTACTCCTTCGTTATTTTCACTCAAAGAATGCTGATAGCCTGTCTCTGGTATCGATCCAATGCCTTCCTCTCTCTTTCACATGCTTCTATTTACCAGTGCCTATTCCTACCTTTCTTATACAGCCATCACATTCTTACCCACCAGGCAATACTCATCCCCTTTCAGTCGTCAGTTCATTCCAGTACACTTCCTAGCTATGAGATGATTGTTTTCAAGTTCAGTGTCTCTAATCACTGCACTTTTACCTTATTCCTTTCTGAAATATTTACATTTCCATCAAAATCTTTAAACATATTGATGCTCAGATCTGATCTCATTTTACTGTTATATCTGTATGCATTTGAAACTCCAGATTTTGTTCTACTTGGGTTGGAATGTATATTCACCTATTCCTTACTGACAAGTTTCTCCCTGGGTGTCTAGCAACTTGTTTTTAAAAATCAGTATTCTGTAAGTTCAGTGAATTTAATTTTAAGAGTTCTGTTTTAAGCTTAGTTGTATGCGTTTGTTTCAACACAAGCAATTAAAATCATCCTTATTAGAAATCAGTCAAGAATTATTTGTGAATTTAGATCCCTTTATTTCAATGCATGAGCCTACCTAGGATGTACCTCCTGAAGACATGGGGTGCTTATGCAGTCGTTCCTAATGATGCAACCTACTCACTGTCTTTAAAACCTTAAAGGATGATGTTTTATAAATAGGAAAAACTCATTGTTACCTAAACTTAAGTCTTATGTGTTTATGTAGCTAAAATCTGTTACTTTAAGAGAGATTGACATGCGATTCTTCTGTACTTTTGTCTTATGTATTCTAGGCAAGTGGTCTGAGACCACTGAGCCATATCTCAGCTTAAATTGTGTTATATATATGTTACACGCATACATACATATTATACATATGATATAAAGCTTTATACATACATACTCAGACACACACACACACACACAAACACAAATGTATGCATGCTCACATATAGTTAGCAAAATAATTAGCTGTATAAATAGATGAATAGGAGTTAGATCTGAAGTTCCTTACTGACTAGCCAATCTAGTCATGATCCAGAGAAGTTGCCAGATACATAGCCTTAACGGTAGCAGAGAATTTATAACTCATCATAAGAGAGGAAGTATAAACTAAAATGTGGATAAGTTAAAAAAAAAGGGGGGGAAAGAAAGAAAGAAAGAAAGAAAGAAAGAAAGAAAGAAAGAAAGAAAGAAAGAAAGGAAAGAAGAAAGAAATCACTGTATTGTATGGGGAGACGTAGTGAATGAATACTCAGTTTCTATTTTTTTAAACCCTTTTGAAGTCGAAAATTTTTCTGTAAGCATGTAAATTTTATTTTGAAAGAAAATGGAGAAGTGTCGTAGAAAGAGTAAATGCTCTTTCTCAAATTGCTGTCTCTAATTGCTTCTTGTTTCCAGAGCACAAAACTAGTGACATGTCCTGGCCGACTTAAAACTTGTGCCTAGAGCTTGAACACATTGTCTGCTGAGTGATACATAAGTGGGTGGGTTGTTTGGGCATTGGTTATGCCAGAAATATATTGCGTTTAATATTTCATGTGCTTGATTCCGCATATAAAAGGTTTAGTCTCCAGGAAAGTTGTGAATTATACCCAAAGGAAACACTGCATCCAAGCTGTGAGGCACAAGATGCCTTTATCAACTTTTCAATTCAAAACACGAATGTTCTCTTTCACACTGCTCACATGTAAAGAACACATAGCTGTGCAGCCTTGCAACAGAGCTTTGTATATAAAAAAATATGTGAATATTTAAGCAAGCCCTACATCTGGTTTCAATTTTTGTCAGTCTCTCTGTTTATGGGAAAAGTATTTCTACACACTGTGTACCACAGTATTAGAGCCAGGACTCCTAAAAATTCAGTACAATATTTGTATCATCTAGAAATACGATGTTTGAAAATCAGGAGTCTTATCCAGAGTCCAAACAGCAGCTTCCATTCTGCATCTTTTCTCTCTCAGTTCTGTTTAACTCTGTTTTTCTAATTTAAATGTCACAATGTAGAAAAGTAGATGCTTACAGCCATCCATTGGACTGAGCACAGGGTCCACAATGAAGAAGCTAGAGATAAAACCAAGGAGCTGAAGGGGTTTGCAGACCCATAGGAGGAACAACAATATGAACTAACCAGTACTCCCAGAGCTCCCTGGGACTAAACCACCAACCAAAGATTATACCTACCTGGTAGGACTCATGGCTCCAGCTGCATATGTAGCAGAAGATGGCCTATTTGGTCATCAATAGGAAGAGAGGGCCTTGGTCCTGAGAAGACTCTATTCCCCAGTGTAGGGGAATGCCAGGGCCAGGAAGCTGGAGTGGGTGGATTAGTAAGCAGTTGGGGGATAGGGATCTTCGGAGGGGAAACTGGGAAAGGGGATAACATTAGAAATGTAAATAAAGAAAATATCTAATAAAAAGTTTTTTTAAAGAAAAGTCACAATGTGCAGGAAGAACTTTTGATTCTTTAAAACAACAGAGATATTATAAGACTGTCTTTTCATTTTAATCCCAGGTGAGAGAGATGATACTACTTCAGGTTGTCCACAGTAGCTGACTATGATTTGCCTCATGCTTTAACAGGGGTGTGATTTTGCCAGCTGCAGATAATTTCTGCAGACGTGAGACATTTGGAATTTTAGGGACTCTTTAGAGTGTATATAAAATGCTAGGGCACTGAGAGTTGGGGGGTTGGTGGTTGGAAGCTGTTGGTTGCATGTTATTAAGTAGTCATGTATAAAAATGGATCAAAAGGAAGAAAATAGATTTTATGACAGAAAAATCAAACTTTCCCCAAGGAATTAGATACCCCAATCAACTACCAGAAGTCTAGCTATAACTGCATCCCCTTTACCTTCTATTGCTTTTTCTCTCCTACCTAATATTAGGGTATTGAAAGGGTAGAAGAAAAAAGAACCCATAAAGTAGCCAAAAATTGGGCTACATTAATACCTTGAAATAATTCTTTTTTCATTTTTTCCTGTTTTCACATACTTCTCTCCCAAGAATAAGAGGAAGAATTAAAATTATTCTAGACCTTTTCTTCCACTTTTCTTGTATGTTTAGTCCTATTGTGCCTTTACAAGAACTCCAAGTCCTCAGACCTGCTGCATGTTCTGAGAGTGGCAGACAGCATTTGTTTCTTAGGATTTGGTGGGGGCTCTTCTGTCTGCTTTTCTGTACTTACACTCCTTTTCCCTTGCTAATGGGAAAATGCCACCGAAGTTATTCTTCTACCTAACACTACCATACGGCTCACTATTTTATTCAGGGTGTGCATGACTTCCCAGGATTTTTTCGTGCCTCCTGTGTGTTTCCCCCACAGAGGTAGCTGGATTGCTCATCATCATCTTTGAAATCTGACTCAATGCAATCTTCACATTAGGTCATTTTATGAGCATCATTTTTTTAACCTCCTAAGGCTTACTTTATTGTGTCTATTCATTGTATGTGGTACTGTGTAACTTAATGCCATGTTCATACAAGTGTATATTGTACAATGACGATATTCCAATATACCCATCTCTTATTTCAACACTTCTCCCATTGGTCTCCTTTGTCCCCTTAGACTATTATGTGTCTACTTTCATCGTACCACTCTATTTTTAAATACAATATTTTCGCACTTTGTTTAATACTCCATATTTTTCTTGCACTATTTTATTATTTTTGGTAGCAAATACCAGTTTCTAAGGTATACTTGGCTTATTTTGTTTGCCTCATTCCCTACACTACACTGTAAATTCTATATGGGTAGAATGTTCCCTTTCTGCCTCATTGATATGTCTCAATCATCTAGTATCATGCCTAATACAGAAGATTCTAGGAAGTTATGGGTCTACAATATGAACTGCTGGCTTGGCCAATGCTCATGTGTATCCTATACCTCTATAAGACTAGAAAGAAATAGCACTCTGGAAATTTTGTAGAATATTGTTCAAAATCTTTCCCCAAATCCTTACCTTACTCATTTTTCTTGATGTCAGATGACTTACCTAATTTAGCCTTCAAGAAAACAACCACTAATCTGACTTGAATTATCATAGGTTACATACTCCAGAACCTTCTACATCACTCCATTATAGAACTTGCATTTTTTTTCAGTTCATCTGTGTTTTTGTCTATGTCTAAAGTTCATTTCCTTTTACAATAACCTAGCATTTTGCTCTATAATAGACTATGTAGTATCTATTATTCTCTTGCTGATATTCAACTATATGTTTCCAGTTTGGAGATATCATGAATAAAACTATTGTGAACATTAATATACAAGGAGACTTTTGGAGTTTTTTCATTTGTTTTAAGCAGACGTCCATGATGCACAATCCTAATTATTGTAGTAACTGTTTTACATGGCATTAGGTCTTTAAAATATGTAATTCATAACCATGACTCAGGTTAGAACTTTTTTATCATCTCCAAAGGAAACCCACTATTAATTGGTTAAATACAAATACTCAGCTTCAACCCAGCAACCACCTATCAACCAATTGTCTTTGTAGAGTTGAATATTCAACACATTTCACAAAACCCTAAATCACATAATATGTGGTGATATATGGTGTTCTATAATTGACATGTTTTATTTTGCATCATGTTTTATTGGTTCATCCACATTAGATAATCTTAAATATTTGTTTCTAATTGTTGGATAGTATGCCACTGTGAAAGATATATCATGGAAGAGAGACACAGGCTGCATTATGTACAACTATAGAGGAAAATCTAGTTCTCAGAGTTTAATAAAATCATCAAAATTAAACCTAGAGTAGCCACTCCTCCCATACTTCCTTTGGCTCCTATAAGATAAAAGTTGGTGACAAGGCAAATCACAAGGTCATTCACAAGTTACACTTGGTTAAAACTAAATAGAAAAAAACGTATGCTTGAAAAATTGAAGACACCCATTAATAAAGCACCCTGTTTTGTAATCCATGTGTCGGATTGGGCATAGTTAAAGCCTCTGTTAAATAAGCATGATGCCAACTTATCTTCTAGTCCAAAACATACATCACTTTTTCCCTTCATGTTGCACTATGTTATTTTAGAACACATATTTATTTCATCTTATTCCTGTCTTCATTATGCTGTTATCAAACAAATTTTCATAAATTGATAATGTTTAAACTTAAGGGCTTTTTGTACTAAATTATTTCTGCAAAATGCAGATATAAAAAATGGTTGTTTCATAAGAAACTGGAGAATTATCTACATTTTTGTTTAAATTCTTTATGCTAAATATGAATATATATATATATATATATATATATATATATATATATATATATATATTTGTTTATTCATATCTATGCCTCTAAATACTACACTGGTCTCCAAGAACCTGGAACCAAAGGTCGTTGGGAAAATGCATGATTTTTCAGATGGGTGCAGAGAAAATAAAACATACATCATGTCAAAAGGTGAAGAACTTCTGAAATAACAAAGGAATCTGGTGCTATGTGTAAAAAAAATTCCAAACTGAAATGTATTTCAATAACAAAAGAACATGAATATATGTGAGACACATGACTCTATCCTGACATACACAAACAAACAAAGAATACATGGCATAAGAGAAACACACCTTCCTTAGAGAGCAGCCCTTGGTGACATGTGCAGACATTAACTTCATACCAGTCTCAGCCTGCCCCTTTGTGTACTGTCAGTGAGGTCATGCAGATGTGGGTGCATCCTGATGTGGTAGAAGCACATCCTTCTCCCACACAAATCGTCCTAATTCCCCCAGCATCTCATTTAGTAGTGAACAAAAACATCTGACAAGCCCAAATTGACAGACATACTCCAAAACACCTAGCAATTATTTCTCAAAACTGCCAAAGTCGTGAAAAACAATCAGATAAAGATTATTATGCTCCAGAGCAAACTAATGACAAGCAACAACTACATGTGATGTTGTATCCTGGAGAAGAAGCAGGAACAGAAGAATAAAGACATCCATGCAAAAACTAGACAACAGACTGCAACAATGTTGCTACCTCAGCTTTCACAAATGTGTCGTAGGGACACAGGTGGTAATGAAAACCATGTCACCATTTACAGCTTTATAAAGCAAGAGTTACTTCAAGGTAAATATGCAAAAGAAACACAGGTTACATTCAGCATTAGTTTATTTTAAGCATAGATTGTTATTTCGGACCATAAAAGATAAAATTTTACTTTCTTTTCCTCCCTTGCCTCATCATCTAAAGATAACTTTCCTATCCTATATCCACATATATTTGCGTACACAGTTTATTCATTAAACAAACCATAAGGAATTATCTTCCATTTCTGGGTATGGTTCCTTTTCCTTTGTTTAATTCTTACATAGTTGGTACTTACTCAGTTTCGGCCTTTCTCAGTGGCCTAAACTCCCTTTCAGGAGGCTTAAATGTGTCCAACCTGCCACTCAGTTCCTGTATTTTTTTTTCTTGTTTCTTTATGACTTTGGGAGAATACAGGATCCAATAAATTACTTATGAGATGCCAGTTAGAAGTAGAATTTTGTGACTTGAGTATCTGAGCATGTCTTTATCCCCTACACCCTTCAATATTTTAAATGGAATTTTATGTGTTATCTAGGATGTCTGAGAAATATGAAATACATTTTATCTCTTTTTTACCTGGCCTCTGGTGATTTAGAATTCCTTTCTAGTCTCTGGAATCTCTTTATGGACTGTTGTACTTTGTAGTCTTGTGATTTGCTTGTTTCCAACTTTTTGCTACACCTAGTAGACTGCCAACCTGCCAACCTGTAACATTGTGTTCTCTGGTTCACAAATTTAATAATTATTTTTCTGTTTTATTTTACAAATTCTATTTGTACTTTCTAGAATTCTTTGGAATTTTAGCAAATCCTTCTACATATATGTATTTATATCTGTTTATACTTGTAGTTTCATATTCTTGGGAAATACCTACACTAATCTTCTAGCATCTTGTTTTTCATTTCTACCGCCATACTCTAACTTCGTGGCCCTTTTATTTCTGAATGATGAACTTGTTGTTGCCACCAGTGTTTGCTTTGTCCTTTGTTAGTTTTTCTTTATGTGCGAATGGTTTGTTCCAGGCTGGTTTTCTTTACTAATTGCTTTGGTCATTTTAACATTAAGGAATTTGGCTATGGGAAAAGATTAAGTGCTTCATATTTAAATTTTTATGCCAATACTAAATGATCTGGCCCCAAAAAAATATACATTCAAGTAACACTATATGGACTGAATAGTTGTATTTCTCCATTTAGATAATGGTCATATTTGTGCATTTTCTTTGTTTAATTCTTGTGTAGTTGGTATATATAAACAACTAAAGAAAAAGGCAATGAACTTGAAAGAAAAGAAAGGGTACATGGGATGGTTTAGAGGATGGAAAGAAAAATAGGAAATGATGTTATTATTTTAATCTAAAAAAAGTTTTATGTGTTTAAAAAATAGAGTGAAGAGGCTAGAATATTGGAAGAGATGGGAGAGAAAGAAAACAATATGTATTCCAGAAGAAAATGCACCTTTAGAGTGGAAGCTCAGGGAGGGCTGGAGCTACAAGGTTTCAAAGTTTATACCTAAAAGCTGAGAAGTTCAAACTCTGTCAAGCAGCCTTTGGCTTCAGCTATCTTCAGTAATTTCCAAGAAAACAAGACAGTTACCCAACCATCAGTTCCTTTGAATGCTATCTCTTTTGGTCACATACTGATTTCACCAAACTGTAGAGTGCTCAGTTCATTGAACATCACCTTCCTGCATTACACTGGTGAATGAGGCAGTGGTAAGCCCACACACTTATCAGCACTCTTGCCACGAAAGCTTCTGGACAGGAATTCACAATGGTATCAAGAAGGTTGAGATACACAATTTCTATTGTCCTTTGAAGTCTCGGAATCCTGAATGAAAAGGAATATGACAGCTCTTTAGAGAAACACGGTGTGTGTTTATCTAACTCTGAGAAATGTCACCAAGGAAGAATCCACCTAACTCAGTAAAATTGAAGAGTTTTATATTTTATAAAGTCAAAGGAAGACAATGAGACCCTAAAGGCGTCTTCCAAAAGACATTTCGCAGAAAATTCCCTATTGTCATTGTACTTTTTGTTCCAAGTCCTTAGAAATTTTCTTCCAAGCTCTAGAATTACAAAATTCAGTAGTATGGCCATAATGTTTTCTCAGAAAATACCCCATAAGTATGCTCTCAAATTGTAGTTATACAAGTGTTAGGATGCAAATATATTCTTCTCTTGTCATGGAGACCATAGGAGTTAAGTGGCCCTTCTAGGTTTTTGATTTTTATTTTTCCTCTTAAAAAGCAACAAGTTCCTTCTTCTATTTCTGAGAGGAAAGGAAAAAAGTAAAAGATCTATCTTTAACATAAAACTAAGAATTTTCTTTCTATCATGATTCACTTTAATATTAAAAAAAGGCCAAAAAGTATCTGTTACATGTTTCAATGCCATTAGAGTCATTTAAAGATGTAGTCTTATCCTCAATGTTGCAGGAACAGCCATTGGTGAACTATATCTTATTTTTCTAGAACAAAGTTTCCATGGAGGGCAGATTGGAAGTTGTTACAAAATATGACACTTGGTCAAAAGATGCTAAATTCTAAACATACAGTTCATGAACCAGTCAACAACTAATACTTACTGATAAAACACTGCATATAGCCAGAAGCTGCCTCCACTCCGATTTGCTTTGCATATGTGTAGAGTAGGTTAAGAGACCCACTATGTCACTTGAAGGGTCCTTTCATGTAATCTCTTTGGGAATATAACAACCTCTAATCTGAACCCA
>LR749970.1:496545-501545 GCA_902729485.2 Mus minutoides | reverse complement strand
GAGTAATGTTATGTAAAACAATCAAAGCCATAAGCAGAAGAACATGTATCCTTGTGTACCTTATGTCTCAGCAAAACTGGTTATACAGTCATAACCATGATTGTAAGAAAGCAAAAGTATCTAATGCATTAAATCCCAGTTCTAGTTCATGGTGTGTCCATTTAGTAGTAAATATTTCATCTTCTTCCTAATATTTCCTTACATATCTAGGAAAAATTATTGAATTAAAATACAACCTTCATTTATTTTTTGATTAATCTTTACTATGCTCAACATTGTATCACATAATCAAAGAAAATATCAGATCAGAATGGTGACCTTGATTTCATGATGCCGATAAGTCAAACAGACTTTTTCTACAAAATTTAGATAGAAGTATGTTATAAATATGAAATTCTAAGTCCCTGGAAATGATTTTGAACTTTACATTTTTTATAATAAAATATCAACTGAAAATCAATAAATTAAACAACTCAATATTAAAAGCCTACTTTTCTCTTGATCAAATATACTTGATTACTTTTGAGAATAACTAAGGTATCACCTCACCAAAATATGTAATAACTACATTATAATATTTTTCTTAGTAAGCAAAGTAAGTATAGAGAACTCATACATTGGGGAAGAAAAAGTTGTAATTGCTTTTATGTACATATTTTTAAAATGCATGGCGAGGGCCTGGGAAGTCTTCTGTTCCGAACAACCTGAACTGCATTTCCATGAGAACATGGTTGGGGAGAGAGTCAAATCCTGTAGATTGTCCATGTGCTCCATTCATATAGGGTAGCATCCACAGCACACATATACATGCAACATGAACACATATACACTAAATAAATAAGTACATTAATAAATATAATGTTTAAAATTTAAAAATAAAATTAGGAATATAGTATAATAAAAATAGACATAGTCATAGGAGACCTCCAGATAACCAAACAAGAATATGCAAATATAAGACTGGGTAAACGATTTCATCATTATCATATTCCACATTTTCAAACCAGCAATATTCCAAAGATCTTCTGCAGTTGTGTGCTTCATGCAAGCTCACTGTATTTAATGAGGTCTGCTTCATATGTTGAAGTAATGAAGCAAATTTCAATCAAAATTCTAATGGGTCTAGCTTTTGAAGCTCAGTGGGCAGTTCATTGGTTGGATCTACACAAATGGTTAGAAATACACATATCTAAAAGTACACAATATTCTTTCACAAATTGCTTAAGTTCTTGTTAATAAAAGGCAATTAAAAATAAATTACTATAATTAGGGAAACCAAAACGATTCAGCTTATCATTGAACCTAGTGTAGTGTTGAATTTTTTAAGCATTCTTGCTTGCTTTGCTTTCTCAGGGGGGAAATATACTATGTAAAAGAGTAAGATGATTTGAATAAGACTAACCTGTAGTCAATTCACGTTTCTGCCTCTTCTCTATGACCCATCTGAATAAATTATTCAATGTACCTGAATCTTATGAATAAAAATCAAAATGTAGAATGAACCGAACTCAAGCACACAAGGAAAGAGGCCTTGGCTGCAAGTTCTTCTTGCTTTGCTCACCTTTACTTCCCTGACTGTGTGGTTTGTAAACAAACATGTTTCTGTAAGGAAACATTATAAGGAAAAAATACAAACAGACCTCTTGTTAGGAAATATCTGAACAGTCTTGTACAGGCAAGGTCAACTAAAAGTGTAGACATTTGTAAAGCAGAATTGCTACAGCTTCCTCTGATATGAGGTTCAGGCTTGAATGTCTACAACTGTATTTTAAAAGGCTGCTCACAACTCTTTGATAACTAATATTTATGAAACAGGCATCTTTATATGAAAAATATATTCCTTATGATATATTTTCACACAGTTTTATTCTTTCTGGGGTATAAGGACATTTGAAGAATAACAAAAACCTAATTAAAAATATTTTATTGTCCTAATGCCCCAAGCTTTACAAACCTGGGCTACTCTGCAGGAAACTTTAAGAGATGTATTCCAGTATGTCAAATAGCTATTAAATCATGAAGTACATTGTATCTCTGCTGTAATATTACTGGAACAAAATAATAATATATGATGTTATTTTAAACATATATTGATTCTTACTTTATGCTATGCATGTTATTAAATATGCCAGATGCATATGCTTTTTTTCAAGTGTAGCATTTTATTCAGTTTTTATATGTATTTATCAGCTCACAAATCCATTGTGACAGTGAGGCTTTAACGGGACTTGTTTTTCAGAGTCGGGCTTCATAGACTAGAATGTAAAGCCTGCTGCTCTCTAGTTTTGTGACCTAGAGAAAACAAGCTAGCCTTCTGTTTCTTCATGGCAAATGAGACTTGGAGTTTTATCTTAAATAGCAACCAAGACAGGGAGATGAAAACTTATAATAGTACCTACTCTGTAATAATTATGACATGAGTGTTAATAGATATACTTATTAATGCTATTGTTATCAGGTACCTTTAGGGAATTGTAACTAGAAAAGCAAACAGAAATAACTCTGAGATAAGTATTATTTGTGTAAAAACCACTGTATATTTGTCCCAGATAGGTCACTGGTAGCAAAATAAGGGACAAATTTTATGTAAATTCGGCTTGATGAACAAATAAATTTGTTGGTGTTACTTACACAACATAGGTTCTTTAAATCATAGCATCCCAAATCCAACACAAAGCTGTGTGAGGCTTCCTGGAAGATGTATTCTTGGGGATTTGTAGGCAATACATTGGAGATTCTCTTCCCCTAGCATTGTGTAGTGGTTAAATAACCTGTTGGAAAGTTCTTATGAGTCCTGTAGGATTCTAGGTTTCCTGAACATTGTAGGTTTCATTCATTTAGAGTCTTATAAGTATGCATCATCTTCCATGAGAGGGTATTTCAACTCAGAGGAAATAGTTACATGACATCAATTCCCAGCAACCACATGGTGACTCACAACCATCTATAATGGGGTCTGATGTCCTCTTATGTCATGCAGGCATACGTGCAAATAGAGTACTCATTTGAATAAATAAATAGATAAGTAAATAAATATTTTTAAAAGCAAATAACAACAACAACAATACCTAGCTCTGTGTGTTCATGTCCAACTGTAATCTCAGTCTCTGAGCTGCAGAAATAAGATAATTGCTAATTTGAAAATAGCCTGGGCTACTTGGCTATATTGTAGAATCCCATCTTAAGATAGATAGATAGATAGATAGATAGATAGATAGATAGATAGATAGATAGATAGATAGATACCCTAATGTATTAAATAATAAAATGAAGGGGAAAATAATGCTGATCCAGAAGACTTGAGAGAGAAAGAAGCTGGATTCCTGAGGACAAACCTGGATGAAGTAAGAGAGTGTTGGAGGAAGGCCTGGTAAGTCAGTTTGTCAGCAAGAGGACAAGCCTACAGGAAAGCTCCTGAGCTGAGACAAGGTTGACATTTAGGTGCACTTGGGGAAGGCAAGGTGTTCAAGGTTCTGATGAGGGCTAAGAAAGAACGAGGGAGAGGCAAAGAGTGGGGTAGCAGAAGCTAAGAAAGGTTTTGCAGGATCTGGGAAGAGAGTTGCAGATTTGCTATGCTGCTGTTTATGAAGAGCCAAAGCCGGAGTTGTTCATATGTGCATCTCTTAATCATGTGGCTGCTCTTGTGAGCAGCATGGTTTACTCTTATTAAAATCACATTCATTTTTGTTTTGTTCTGTTTTGTCTTAATTTACAACACACTGATGGCTTACATGGAATATCCTGTGAACTAAAACTTTGAAACACGTTTCTTGTAGAGACTCTTGCTATTTACAGTAGCCCATCTGTGTATGCATGACTGGTCTAAGAGGCTTACATTTGTCCTCAAAATGTTTCATCATGTTCTTTTTGATTTTTATTAATAATGTGCACACTGAAAAGCAGCATGCCTTCTGTCTTCATTCAGGTGGTAAACTAGAAGACAGAACAGTTCATCCCAAATACAAATGACTGCAGCTTAGCATGAGTCCAATAAAATACCAGGAAGGCAGAATCGTCCAATAGGTGTACACCAGCTTTCAACCTTAAGTTGACATCAAGTTTCAAAGACTTATAGTATTCTCAGAAATTTCCAACCTAGTACAGTTACTAAGAAGAAAAGAAAGAGCAGCTACCAAGATATTTCTAAAAACTTAAAATAAGATTCCTGATCATCTCCCATATGCGTACCATGCTAGAGATTGCTATCTTATTAATATTATTAATATCAACTACACTAGAATGCAACCCAAAACCCACCTGAAGGTTTTCTCTTTGTTATATAAAACTGATCCCTAGTGCTACCTTTTCTTGTTCTTTGGTTTTGTTTGTTTGTTTGTTTGTTTGTTTGTTTTTTGTCTTATGCTTTTTGGTTTGGGGGACAGGGTTTCTCTGTGCAGCCCTGGCTGTCCTGAAACTTGCTCTAAAGAGTAGGCTCTCCTCAAACTCAGAGATCTGCCTGTACCTGCTTCCCAAGGTCCAGGATTAAAGACATGCACCATCATGCCCAGATGCCCCTGCTGCTAATTTCTACTGTTGATCTGATTATAGAATTTATTTTAAACTAAAATTTATCAAAACTTTTATGGGATTTTAACAGGTCTATACAACCATCTTTATACAGTTCCAAGACATTTGAATCTTTGTTTTACCTCTGACCTTGATAAACATCTATCCATTTCTCTTTATTCTACACTTTAAAAAAAAAAAAAAGAATCACAAGACAGCTATATCAGGTCCCTTTCAGCATTATCTTGCTGGCATATGCTATAGTGTTTATTTTGGTGGCTGATTATGGGAGGGATGGGAGGCTATACCAGTGCCTGGTAAACACAGAAGTGGATGCTCACAGTCAGCTATTAGTTGGAACACAGGACTCCCAAGGTAGGAGCTAGAGAAAGCACCCAAGGAGCGGAAGGGGTCTTCAACCCTATAGGTGGAAGAATAACATGAACTAACTAGTTCCCCCTGCGCTCATGTCTCTAGCTGCATATATGGAAGAA
>LR749970.1:427878-496445 GCA_902729485.2 Mus minutoides | reverse complement strand
TTAAAAAAAAGAATCAGACTTATTTAAGATCATTCTACACAGCTGCATTGTTGGTCTACCTATTAATCTATTCTTTCAGTTAAATTTCTTGTCTTTATATTAAGGGAATAATCACATTTTAGAAATCTTGCACATACACTACCACAGCCCTGTCTAGTGGTACAGATTTAAACCAATTTTGTTTCTGGAAATCATGAGCATGAGTCAGAACATTATAAAGTGTATTTGTCATAATTTTAAGAGTTTATTTTTAAGCAGTTTTTAGTCTACAACAAAATTGAAAAGTATAGTTTCTCATGTATCCCTGCTCAATCCCTGAAGCCTGCTCTTTAATCTGTGTCCATACCAAAGTTGCGTATTCCGTAAAACTGGTGAGTCTAAAATGATACATCATCTCCAAAATATTATACTTTATATTAGGATATGTTACTGTCTAGTTGGGTAACTAGGAAAAATGACACAAGGGTACTGCTTCGAATTTGAGGCCAGACTAAACTCATAATTTATTCAAACCTCAACTGCCCTACATAACAAGACCATGTCTTTAATATATATATATATATATATATATATATATATATATATATATATATATATATATATATATAAACCTTCAAAAGAAAGAAAGGGGAGAGAAAGGAAAGGAGAATAAAGAAAAGGAAAGGAAGAAAAGAAGAACTAAGAGAAGGGGAGGGGAGGGAAGAGAAGCAAAGAGAGAGAAGAAAAGAAAAGGAGATTAAAACAATTCATTCTTGGTCTTATACATGTTGAATGTGCTCAAATGCATACTTCAATTTATCTTCCACAATAGTATCATACATAATGATTCCACTTCCTACAGACCTCTGAGTTCCATCTCCTTACTCTTTATGCCCTAAAACCCAGTGGTTCATTTAATGTACCTATAATTCTGTCCTTTCCCAAAGGGTATATTGTTGGAATTATACAGTATTGTAACTTTTTCAGATTGGCATATTTCTTTATTTGTGCATGTTTTAATTTCTTCCATGACTTGTTTGCTTGATAGATCATTTCTCTTTCCTCATTAAATGATGTTCTATTATCTGGATTGCTACAGTTTGTGATTTCAGAGTAGTCTCCTACTGAAGAACATTTTGGTTGTTTCCAGGTTTGGGAAATTATTACGAAAGTCTCTATAAATATCTACTAGCAGATCTTGAGGAGCATAAATTCTTAACTCCTTTGGATAAATGTCAACAAGTGTACTTGCAGTATAATCATATGTTTAATTCTTTAATAAATCCCCAACTCTTCTGTCAAACTGATTTATTACTGTGCCTTCCCACTAGAAATGTATGAGAGTTCTAACATACCCCCACCTACCAAGTCACCCTCAGCACTCACTGTCTAGCTCTCGCTTCTGTCAGTCCCGTGAAGCTTTCTCACTGAACCTCTTCAGTGATATATGAAGAGCAATTTAGACTATGGCAAGCAAATACCATTTGCTTATTTGCATCTGTACCTATTTTTTTGTTGTTGGTGGTGGTGTGTTTATAAAAGCCTTTGGTCCTTTCTGTCATATTAAAATATGTATCCTTATTGATAATTGTAAGACTCCTTTACATATTTCATTCTCCATTTTTAAAACAATATGTCTTTATACACACCGCTCCTTACCAGTCTATGGATTGTCTTTTTGTTTTCTTAACACTATCTATCAAAGGCCAGAAATGCCTTCTCACTAAATTACACCCCAGCCACTCATAGGTTTTAATTTTATTTTAGGTCATTGATTCATTCTGAGTTAATTTCTATAAAGTGCTTAATATCTGTGTCTAGATGGGAAGATAACTGCACAGTTATTCTGGAAACCTTCTCTCCATTATCAACATCTTTTGAACCTTTGTCAAACATCACTGACTATGTGAATATATAACTGGACCCTTTCGCCTGTTCCATGAATCTGCTTGTCTATTCTTTTACTAATACTGAATTTTCATGGTAACTGTAAGTTTTTATTAAGTCCTTGAGGTCAGTATCAGCCTCTAAGTGTGTTATATTTTCTCAGTTTTATGATATATATTTTATTTATAGCAGTAAAATGTGGAGAACATTGTAATGCTCAAATGTAAGAGATTTATCTAATATAATTTGAAAGTATAACATGTTATTAAAAATAAAGTGTTAAACAAGTAAATATTAAGCATTTTGTAATTTACATTTGAAAAACATCACCTCTAGCTCCAGTGTGTCCAAGTATCCTGATAGGTCTATATAAATCAATGTACTGTCCATTTCTAGATCTCTGTATTTTTCCTATGTATTCCATACCAGAGACTCACTTATTTATTGGTTTTCTACATGATATATATATCTCATTAGAACAGGCAGTTGGTCCTTTCCCTTAAGCCTTCTTCCTACTGAACACAACATACCTGTCCCTTCTCTCATCTCAGTCCTCCGCTGTGACGAATGTATTTCAGAAAAGTCAACACTCATCATAAAGACAATGAAAACATTGACCTTTGCTGACTATATTATACAAAATGGACCCATAACACAGCTGGACCAGTGGGATTGAAAATGGTCATCACATAACTTTGTTAGTTAAAAGTGTATTTGAGATCCAAGAAAAAGCCTGGAAATTAGTATGAGTTGAATTAGTTCTAACACATTGGTATGTGTCCGAACAAGAAGCCAGGTCTGAAGAAACCCAGAAATAATTTCTATACCTCCCATACTTACCCTTTGGGTTTCTGGCTGACGCAAGCACACTGTACTGAAGGAAACACATGCAATGAACAACAGTGTTTGTGGGGTTTATTATTATTATTATTATTATTATATTGATTTTTAAAAATATTTATTTATTTATTCATTCATTTACTTATTTATTTTATATATGTGAGTACACTGTCACTATCTTCAGACACAAAAGAAGAAGGTATCAGATCCCATTTCAAATGGTTGTGAGCCACCATGTGATTGCTGTGAATTGAACTCAGGACTTCTGGGAGAGTCTAATCATCCAATTTTATAAAATGTATTGTAACCTTCACATAGTTTTTAACTCATATATCTGTGAGAAATTGTGTTTTAACCTGACACTTAAACCTCTGAGACAAATTATGAGACAGAATAACAATAAAAAGGATATTAATTTAAGTTAAAACATTGTAAACAAATGCACTATAGTGAATTCTGCCTCATGAATGTCCTTGCATTTGTTTACAATGTTTCGTTTTCCATTCCTATTGCTCAAAGGCTCTTAGCCACAGGTCATGTGTTCCCCTTTACCCCAAAAGAACTTGGCAAATAAAAAAATTAAATCTGAACTGAGTGAACTTTCCAGCTGTCAACTTAGATATTTGTCAAAATAGTGTAAGGTTTGGCAAGGTAATTGACAGGAGCGTTGGCTTGATTGACTTAATGTGTCAACAGCTCACAAAAGCTCAAAATCCACCTTTAATAAGTGGATGGTACCTGCAGGCTAAGGAATAATGAGTTCTCTCTCTCTCTCTCTCTCTCTCTCTCTCTCTCTCTCTCTCTCTCTCTCTCTCTCTCTGCATCATTTCTCTAGTTAACTTGCCATTCTCTACCTTGTGTATTGCAAGCAGACACCACCTTTGTGTAGTGTGAAAACACAGCTCTTGGAGTCACTATCACTTTACATAAGAGAAATGAAGTGTCTTTCGCAGACCGTGAATGAAGGAGAAAGTGCTTCTGTAACTAAGACAGTACTATTGCAGGAAAGTACAGCAAATCTCTTTACTCAGTTTATGTCTAAGCCAATTGGTAAATACTTATGTCTCGAATAACTAGTTACTTTCTCTGTCTGGAAGACAAAGAATACTTACTGTTAAATGTATTTTATTTTATTTTTTTCTTCTTTATCATGTTTCTTTTTTAAAATTTTTTATTAGATAGATAGATTAGATCAGCAATGGATCTGACCTGAGAGTAATAAAATGAAATAACCTCTTCCCTCCCCAAGTTGCTTTTAGTCATGGTTTCTCACAGCCATAACAACCCTAAGACAAATTGAACACGTTTCTTGTTTGCCCTATTGAAACTGTGTATCTCTGTACACTTTATCTAGTTCAGATCAAAGGTTTTGATTAGCAATTATGTGGCTAAAATGACAACTTTTTAAAGATGGAACGTCATACACTCTAGGTTGGTGTCAAACTTGCTATATAATTGAGAATAGCCTCAAATTCATAATCCTCCTGCTTCTACCTTCAGATTCCTATGATAACAGGTGTGTGCCAGCAGAGCTGCTTTAGTAAAATGATACTACTTTATTATTTGTAAAGAGATTTTACCAACATGCAGTGCCTGTAATGTACATTCGAGAGCCTTTTGTCATTTCAACAGGTTTTATTTTGACAGTCTTGTGATGGGTATCTTCTTGACTGTGTGGCCAAACAACCTTGTTTGTACATGTCATGATAAAGGTAAAAGCTGGACATTTCTATGTGTACCTGATTCTAACACTAATGGTTGATTACAAATTTTCTGGTTCACAAGTGTAGGTTCCTGAGCTAGACAGCCTCATCACAGGAAATTTAAAAATATAATAAATTAATTTATTAGCTGAGCTTTCTAAAAGATACAGTACAATATTCCCCCAATGCCTAGGTCCCATTTCTGTCCTGACACCTGTCACTCTGTCTGGTCTAAGAATATTACCTCTCAGGAGAAGTGTGCCTAATGGTGGCTGCTCAATTGATATGATTCATTTTGATTTCTTCCAGAAATGTAAAATCAAATGAGCTTAAGCTTTGGTGGAATGGATTTAAAAGTACATGTAAGAGTCATGTTCTGTGGGCAGAGTTCTTAAAACAACCTGTTTCATTTTTGCTTATTTATTTGGGTCGTTCTCAATATGTAGCTTTGGGCGATCTGGAACTCTCATTGTAAAATAGACTAGCTTCAAACTCATAAAAACGCTCCTGCCTCTGTCTCAAAAATGATGGGATTAAAGGCAGACTGAGCACCTCTTTTTTTTTTAGAAATATGTATTAATTGGGTGTTTCATACAATATGTTTGTTACATATTCATCCCTACCCATCCAAAAAAATTTAACCCATCAATACCAATTCATGCTGCATTAATTTTCTTGGGTATGTTTCTGGTACTGAAGCTACTGGCAATTGTTAGCTATAGGGGAAGGGATAGTTTTCTCCAAGAGTATATATAGCCCTTGGTGTGTTCTTCAAAGTACTACTCTTAATTTTGATGTTCAGAACATTTCTCTTTATTTTCAACTTTTGAGGCAAAGCTAGTTTCTTCCCAGAGCATTTTCCCTTGTATCTGAATGCAGAATACAGAAGGAATAGAAGGATACAGAGCGTATATGTAAGCACACTAAGGCCAGTTGTCTGGGTTCAAAACTTGGGTTTGCTTATTAACTACGTGATTTGTATCAGTTAGTTAGCATTTGTTTCTTAATTTCCTCATATGAGTTATAAAAATATAGTAAGTATTATAAGGCAATAGTATTTTATACCATTTATTAAACACAAAGAAATTCACTCCCACTGTATCTCTTAGAAAGCTTTTCTCCCACCCGTTTTTCTACACTTATGTCTTTAGGAGGCCTCCTTTTGAGTTTTAGCATGTTGTCCTCTGAGAGGCTCCACCCAGCAGCTGACTCACACAGATGCAGACACTCATAACCAAACAGTGGATGGAGCTTGGAGACTCTTCTGAAAGAACAAGAGGAAGGATTGTGGGCCCTGGAGGGGATAGGAACTCTATAGGAACTCTACAGGAACAGAGTCCACTAATCTGGATCCTTGGGACTCTCAGAGACTGCACTTCATGGCTGGACCTAGGCCTCTCCTCTACACATATGTAGCAGATGTGCAGATTGGTCTTCATGGGGGTCCTGAACACCTGGGGCAGGGTCTTTCCCGAAAGTGGGTGCGTGTATGTAGGATATCTTTTCCTAGCTGGGCTGCCTTGTCTGACCTCAGTGGGAGAGGATGTGCCTAACCTTGCAGACTTGATTGCCAGGGTAGGGAGATACTCGGCCAGTGGGTAGGAGAGACCTGCTCAAAGGAAAAGAGGAGGGGGATGGGGGAAGGATTGTGGGAGGAGCTGACCAGGAGGAGGGGCAATGAGTGAGATGTAAAATAAATAAGTAAAGTAAAAATAAATAAATAAATAAATAAATAAATAAATAAATAGATAAGCCTCCTTTTACTTTAATGTCCATATTTGCTCTAAATCATGCCATATTTTACTGCAAAATTAGTTTATTAACGTAACAATTTTCAATTGCATTAATTTTCCTGAAAAGGGCATGTTGTTACCCTTCTTCATTTTGGCTTTCACACAGAACTGACTACTTGAGTAGTCATATGCAACATATAACTTCTTCCTAATATGTTCCTTTATTGATTGACACGCAGATTGATTCTATAGTTCAGATGTTACAACATATAACAAATATCACTATGCCAAGAAACAATATTTCTGACTATGCGGCAGTTTCACTGTTGAGTCTCCACCCTGATTCTGATAGTCTCTAGATTCACTTACCTTCCCACCCACCGTGCATGAGGTAAATGTCGTATCACCATTGCATTTCTTGTTGCTTTCTTGATGACAGTCCTCTGACTGCAAAAATTGAAATGTGATTCTTTTTAAATTTTAAAAGGGGGGGAAGGGTGTTTTCACCATCTCCAAAGAAAAGATGACATTGGAGAGATAAGATAATATACATGGGTCATATGGAAAAGGGAAGAAACAAACCTGCTGAATAAGCCTTCACTCATTTGTAGGTTCAGCTACTCAGATGCTGAGGTAACTTTCTGCCCCACTCTCTTCCTTGTCAGGGGAGAATGGAGCTGCAGTCCCTGGCCAGGGTCACTGCCTTATGCATGACACTGTTGGCAATCTAAACGAACTCCATGAGCAGTCAAAGTATATTGAATTTTAAATGTTTTATAGACTATGACTTGCCTTCTGGAAATTAGCTTTTAATCTATTTGATTATACCAGCTTATAGTCCTAACAGACTAGAATTATGAATTAACTCATTCACTTATTAAATCACTTACTGAAGGAACGTGGTGAATTATGAAAAAACATGAGCACAGGAGTCAGAGAGATGTGGTTTTCATGTCAGCATTTCCTTGTCAGAGCTATATTTCAAGTGGTTTAACACCTCCCCCAAAACACAGTGTCCCCAATTGTATCATAGAAATTATTTGGACCACCCCTAGCTGAGATAAAGGAATCCCTAATACATTGTCATTCCTCATTGTGCCATAAGCATATTGAGCCCTACCATACATCACCATATTCCCTACAAGAAAATTAAGATGGTTTCCAAGGTGATGGTAAAGCCCCTTTAGGATATTTTTAGGTTTGCTTCTGTTTAGTTTTTGTTTATCTGTATAAGGACATTATTGGCAGTAACAAAGACTGGAGATGTGTTGATACTTTGTGCTTCGGGATTTAAAGATTGTAAAGTGTACGACAGCCTAAGGGGAAAAACTGCCTTACGTAAATGCAAATAGCATCCTAATTGAAAAACAGTTTAATAGAAGAGGCTGAAAAATAAATCAATGATTATAGTACAAGAAAAAATAAACTAAATGTGGTAGCAGATGCAGCGAGAACATTACTACATCCTCATTGTTATCCCAAGACAGTACCTTTACAGGGAATTTGCATCATTTCTTTAGTCGTTTGCAACCAACCTTTGGAGAGAATAGTGCATATCAGTGCTCTGAAACTTGAGTGTATGCAAAAATCAATAGGACAACTTATTAAGATAAAGAGTCAAGCTCACTTTAAATAACTCGTCTCTTGAAGAAACTGAGTAGTGTGTTATTCAGAGCATAGACTACACTGGTGATGCTCTGCCCAGTTTTCCCTCCACAGCTCTGGCAATCAGCCTCTGCCTTTGCCTCTACCACTACCCTGCTTATGATTGGCTCTTAATGTATGCAATCCCTTGGGGAGACTCCAAAGCTACTAAAGCTGTGTTGCCAGGACCCATCCCAAACTGGAAATGCAAATTAGTTAAGATTCCAGAAGAGGCAAGTTTGGACAGACTGGTACAAAAAGAGGAAAAGCCAATTCCTTTGCCAATGGAGGATGAACTCAAGGATTTTGCTTATAATCACACTCTCCTTCCCTTGCCTGCTTTCAGGGCAGTCTTCCTTCCCAGGTGCTCCCAGGTTCAATGCAGCCTTCCTTCCCAGTCTTTCTGTACTGGCTGGCTTTGTGTCAACTTGACACAAGCTGGAGTTATCACAGAGAAAGGACCCTCCCTTGAGAAAATGCCTTCATGAGATCCAACTGTAAGGCATTTTCTCAATTAGTGATCAAGGGTTGGAGGGCCCATTGTGAGTGGTGCCATCCTGGGCTGGTAGTCTTGGGTTCTATAAAAAAGCAAGCTGAGCAAGCCAGGGAAAGCAAGCCAGTAAGTAACATCCCTCCATGGCCTCTGCATCATTACCTGCTTCCTACCCTGTATGAGTTCCTGTCCTAACTTCTTTTTGTGATGAACAGCAATGTGGAAGTGTTAGCTGAGTAAACCCTTTCTTCCCCAACTTGCTCCTTGGACATGTTTTGTGTAGGAGTAGAAACCCTCACTAAGATACTCTCATAGGAAAGCATCCTCAGAATTCTCTTTCACATAAAACATTACAGCAGCCCCTGCCTTCAAAGAACTCAACTGAAAATATTGTCAGGTCCAGTTTTTTTCTGTTACCTCACAAATATAGCTTTCGAAATATATCCCAGTTCCACCCACTAATCACCTGTCCGGTGCTATCCCTCTTTCCTCTACACTCTGGCAGCCGTATTTTCAACACAGCAATCCACTTTTCACTCTCACTGAGAGACCTCTTAAATTTTCAAGATTATGCCCCTCTCCAACATAAAACCCTGCAATGATCGCCTTTTGTTCTTATAGTAAACTCCAAATATCTTCAAATACTGCCTAGAATAGCAGGTCTCTGATTCCTCTTCAGTGACATCGCCTAGCATGTTCTAAAGTTATGACTTTGCCTTTGTGACCTTGTACTCTTTCTTTCTTTCTTTCTTTCTTTCTTTCTTTCTTTCTTTCTTTCTTCCTTCCTTCCTTCCTTCCTTCCTTTCTTTCTTTCTTTCTTTTTCTTTCTTTTCTTTTTTTCCACTATCATGATTTTTTCAACTTGAAGACATACTCTGCAGTTCTCATATACTCCCCCAAATGCTACTGCATTAATGAAACTCACTCTGATTACCCAGCCAAGTTTAGTCAAGTAGACAGCACTTTTTCTGTAGTTGGCTCATAAGAAATCTTCTTGGTATTGATTAGGTAAATAAAATAGAAGTGTTTTCTTATTTAAGAAATTATGAAAATGAGGCTCAAAATATGAAGTGATTTATTCAAGGTTTATGCAAGGTCACATAAGAGTTAGTTGCAGAGGTAAGATTCTACGGAGTTCTTAGCAACATGTCCCAAGGTTTCCCCACATTTCTAAGGTTTATTCTATTCATGATTTCTGATAACTTCTGCCTCTGAGATCTTTAGCACAGCTGTACAGGCTCTCCTATAGTGCCTGTGCTGGAGAAGAAAGTGAGGCTATGTAAAGCAATTAGAGAAGAGTCAAGGAAGAAGCCACACAGCAGAAATTGGCAGAGGGGTGGTTACAATGACTACTTTGACAGATATTTTTCATTATTTTTGAGTTTTTATTCAATGACTCAAAATGTTATGCTAAAGGTATGTTTAAACACCCAATAAATGGAAATCAAATCAATATTTTAATGCAAAGAAATAATATATGTCAAAATCTATGTGCAGTAAATGTTGAAGTAAAATTCTCCAGGAGGGGTATGCAAAACTGTGGAGAAGAGGAGGATAAGGAGCACAGTAAGGAGTGGGAGCCCTTGGGATCAAAGCACACTGTACATTGTATGAAGATGTCCTTCTAAAATCTAGCCACTACACCTAAGGCTCAGGGATCACAACAGAAAAAGGGAACGAAGGATGTAAGAGCCAAAGGACCAAGACACGATGTCTGCAGCAAGACTGTGTCTTTTATACATGAAAAGGAATCTGCTACCAGGAATCTTATCAATATGGTTGCCTAAACAAGACCTCAAAATGATAAAAAATCAATAGACATACTGCCTTAAATGGAAGAAGTCTTAAAAGGTTTCATCCCTAGAAGAAGAACTACTGGCTATTGATGATAGCTGCTAAGAGAGGGAAAATCAGTCTTCTCCAGGACAAGCCCCCTGATAGGCTAGCCAGTTTCAATGTCTAGTTCTAAATACATATGAGCAACACTACAGCAGGCTGTGTTTATAAGTGTGTGTGTGTGTGTGTGTGTGTGTGTGTGTGTGTGTGTGTGTGTGTTTAATAAGAAGCCATTAATTTGAGAGGATTGGGAAGGACAGGGGGAATTGAAGAGAGGATAGAAATGGAGAGAATAGTGTAATAATTCATGTATGCAACTCTCAAAGACATTGTAAAATGAATAGCCCTCGGTTGAGGGATGGGGCCTCTCACCTCAAAAGTATTAATCTAGAATTCCTCCTGTCTAAAGAAAATACAGGGACAAAGAGTGGAGCAGAGGCTGAAGAAAAGGCCACATAGAGACTGCCCCACCTAGGGATCCATCCTATCTGCAGACAATAAACCCAGACACTATTGTTAATGCCAAGAAGCACTTACTGACTCGAGCCTGGTATAGCTGTCCCCTGAGACACTGAGCCAGAGCCTAACCAAAACAGATGCTGATTCTCGCAGCCAAACATCAGACTGAGTGCTGTTACACAGACCAGCCATGGAGAGCCACATTGGACAAGATAGGGCAAGTACTGTATGAAGGGGTCTACCTCACCGCCATCACAGACTGGGTTCCCTGGGGGATGGTCCGGGGCTGAAACGATAAACTAGGAGGGAGGGAGAACAGAGGACGCTAAGTCAACATGGCTGATCAAAGCGTCTGCTTTATTGAAGGGTTGGGGGGGGATGGGGGGGGTCCCGCGGGGGTCCCACCCCCAGTTGGTTCTGCGCAGGCGCCTGGAGTTTGGCGGGAAGCCTGAAGCATTGTGGAATGTTCCAGGGTCCAGGAAGAACACAGAAGCAGACTGCAGGGCACAGTAAGGTGCTGTTTAACAAGACAAAGGATGCTACACCACACGTGGCTCTCCATGGCTGGTCTGTGTAACAGCCTACCTCAGGCTGGGGAAGGGACACCACAACTGTTGAGCTTAAGGGGTTTGCAACCCCATAGGAAGAACAGTAATATCAACCAACCAGACCCTCTCAAAGCTCCCAAGGACTAAACCACCAACCAAAGAGTACAGATGAAGGGACCCATGGCTCCAGCTGCATATGTAGCAGAGGATGGCCTTATCTGGAATCAATGGGAGGGGAGGCCTTTGGTCCTGTGGAAGTTCAATTACCCAGGGTAAGGGAATGTTAAGGCTCTGAGGCAGGAGTGGGTGGAAGGAGGAGGGAGCACCCTCACAGAAGCAGAGGAGAGGGGTTATGGGGAGGGTGTTTGTGGAGGGGAAACTGGGAAGGGAGATAACATTTGAAATGTAAATAAAATAACCAATAAAAAAAGAAAAGAAAAGAAATCCCCCATGTGACAAGAGCTTAAAAATGTAGAAGTGAGATAGCTGGTAGATTTAAGGAATAAGGAGACCAAATCAATCACAGAAAGGGTGAAAGAGTATTTGTTGAGTTAATGGAATACATTAGATGTTACATGAAACATCTAATAGTTATTGACATCAGTGTGTTCTGATTTTCAGCTTGAACATGGTCCAGTTTGGACAATTGTGATGGTTGTCTTTCAAGTTAAGTGGGTGCAAATCACTGCTCATGGCTGGAGACTTCAACAGAAGTCCCAAAATGCAAAGACTTCTCTGCTTCCATCCTGATTTGCTCTCAAGTTTGTCTCTGTGGGCTCCTTTCTCTATATGCTTAGCTTTGTCATACTTTTTTTTTGAGGTGCAAGGGGGTCCTGGGGATTGAGTCCATCACCAAGTGCATGATGAGCAAAGATGTTACCTCCAGGCTCCATCCCATCCTTCTACTTTCTCATCATTTTAACTAAGACACAAAATATATCCAACAAAGAAATAGAAAAAGAATCTTCATGTCTATGTCATCAAGACAAACTTCTCTGTGGAATTTAATCTAGGATCCGAAAAAAAAAAAAAAACCCTGAGAATTAACTAGTGGCATCATTTAGTGTCCCTCTCAAATGCCAATCAGAATATAACAATCAAGGGGGAAAGGAAAGTTTTCAGAGGAAGGATGAGGCAAGGCCTCAAAGAAGATGAAATGGTCTAGCTACCCTTGAACTTTCACCCCCATAAAATATAGCACCTAGATTCCTGCCCTGGAGTGTGTGGGACAGCACATGTCATTTGTGTGATGCGTATAGTTGTGCAAATTTTTATATGAAATTATAATTAGTCATTCAAGTATAGTTGTGTTCTAGAGATAGTTGTGAATGTTCTACTGAACCTGACCTTCAAGTACTCCAGCTGAATGTTATGCTGAAGTAGCCACATGCCTCAGAAAACAGCATTGGAATAGTTGCCCTCATTTTATCTCCAAGTTGATTATTTAAGCCTTTAATTGAAAGTTTATGAGAATTTAATATTGTCCATAGTACAACCATGTGTAGAATAAATTTATTAGGATAAATCTTAAATCAGTTCAAGAGAGACTTGTTATTAAGATTAATATTTATGTGAAAATATAATACATAGTAATTATAATTTACTACAAATTGGTACAAAATGAAGATAATAGGGAAATCTTACAGCTAAAAAGGAAAGGATGAGTCATGTTGTGGAATAGGAGCAGGAAAACTAGTAAACAGGAGGCGGCAGACACATTTCCAGAAATGTAAGTTAAGAATTGGACTGTGAAGAGAATTATAAACAAATTAAGTCAGAAGCAAGTAAGGTTGCTGACTGGCATGCCTCTCTGATAAAGTCAGAGGACTGGCTTTGAACGACCATCACAATATGTGATGACTCTGTAGTCTGCCAAAGTGTTCTAAGATAAATAAAATGACTTTAGATATGTGTGTATTTGCTCTATGGTTTTCCTTGCTATTCTCTGAGATCCATTTCAGACATTTCAAATAAGAATTCATTTTTCAATCATTTTTCTCACTTTAAACAAATGTATAATTTAATACAGTTTTAAAAATATAATTATATTATCATTTTGCTCACTACTTTCACTTTTTAAATATTACAATTTTATCTGAATACAGAGACTTCAAATAAAAGTGCCCATGCAAGCTTTCTGATTGGACTAGATAGATAGATGTGTGTGTGTGTGTGTGTGTGTGTGTGTGTGTGAGAGAGAGAGAGAGAGAGAGAGAGAGAGAGAGAGAGAGAGAACTTCTTAGCTTAATCTAAAAAAGAAATAATTCAAATAAAATAATTATGGTAAACACAAGAGTTTTTTATTAGAGGGTGATTGAGAATGCAATCCACCTGTGAGTATATATATCATACTTTTAGAATAATGCTTAGAACCTCATCGGTACTACAATACACATTTTATGTGTATATAGACATAGATAAAGGGGAGGTTTTAATCTCAGCAACTGGTACCCCTGCTATATTCCAAAGCAGGAATGTGTTCACTTAACTGTATGTGTATTTTTCTTGTTGACATGTCTAACTTCATACACAGCTCATCTTTTAACACAAGGTCTATGAAATTAAATTAAGATAAAAAATTTAAGATACTCTCTCTTATTTCCCTTTTACATGAAATAAGAGAGAGAATTAGTGCTAATTATTTATGTGTATTGTGTCTGGCATGTGATACAAGGTCTTATTAATGGAGGAAGACTACAGTCACTCTAACAAAACTATGTCCTCCTTCTTTCTTCATACGCTATCAACTGTAACTATGTTGCTCCAAAAAGAGTAAGAAAAGTTGAAGATGAGAAAAGCATCTTTGGGGTTCTTTCTTAGCCAATAAGTGACAGGTCTGTTAGAATTCCTGCACAGAGCTTCTTGATCTATGTCAGGTTCTTCCTGAGGAACAGCATGCTAGCTTTGGAGTATGCCTCAGTATCCTTGCAGAGAAGCATTGATTCCTTTGTGGTAGCTGGCCCACCACTGTGACAAACACGGTAACAATTTCAAGAGACAGAAGATTGATTTGTGATCTGTTCCGGAGATTCTGTCTGCAGTAGGATGGCTACTTTGCTTGTGGGCCATGGTGAAGCCAAGCAATGTAACAGAGAGAATGGTTAGGTACAATTGCTCATCTCCTGGTAGCCAGGGAAGTGAGAGGATAGAAGACAGTCCAAAACAAAGAATGAATTTCAGATCACACCCTAGTAAGCTGTTCCTTCCAGCCAAGCCCCGCAGCTTATTTCCCACCACCTCCCAATGATGCCATCATAGTATGAGTTCATCAAGGACCTAATCTATAGACAATGTTGGAGCCCTCATGATTCAACTGCGTCTCAGGAGCAGCAGCAGCTCAATCCAAGCCCTGTACATCACATGCCTGTACACAAATGTACAGGGACATTTATGGGAACAACTCCTCTTCAAAACATTATGAACAAAAGCATATTCCTTTACAACTTTCATGTGGCCCCAAATGACTGCAGATTTGAGTTCCCCATAAGAGAATATACGGGCAGGAAAAAAAATCAGGATTTGGCATAAAACAACATGAATTTGAACTCAAAACTCTACAGTGTGCTAGCTAAAGTTAGATCATTAGTTTATTTATAGAAGGGGAAACTCATTTGCACTATTGGAAGAGAGAAATATTGAGGAGTCCATAACTAAAACAGACAAGCAGCAATGAAGAAGCAAGGCTGGTCTGTGATTGATAGAGGGGAGGAAATGAGTAGGTCAATCTGAAAACGTGTGCCATTTCTATGTTTGCAAGAAAAGGGGGCTCTGAGCCCTCTTTTAAGTTCCCAGATACTGTATGCTGCCTCTCTTTCCTAAAAGGACAAAGCCAAATAAGCTTCGGCCAGCTCGGCCATCTCACACTGATCTCTGGATCACGTGCCCTGCCAGGAGTGGTAGAGTCAGGAATTGCATGCAAACACATCCCATTTTGCCACGTTAAGTGTACTTTTTTTTTCTCCAGCCTCTTAAATGATATTGAGTAAGTCAGTTCATGTTTCTGAGCCTCACTTTCCTTCTTATTAAAAAAAATATGAGGGTGGCATTAAGGATAAATCATAGAACAAAGGAAGGGTGTCCTGAATTTTAAAGTGCTTTATCAGTTATCTCAATTATTTATGAATATTTAATGGATAATAAAATATTAATGAGCCAAATTAATAATAACTTATTGCTCCTCGAAGTCTGGGGTGGGGTCAGCTGCGTGGCTAGTGTCTGAGAGCAGTCCCTTGACTAACCTATAGACCTTAGCAGTAATGGCCAACATTCCATAGACAGCTTCATCTCTTTCCTGTTTTCTTCACTGAGCAACTAAACCTTTTTTCTCCCTGGCATCTAAGAGAGACAGGCCTCTATCTTCTGTTCATAGCATGCTTGCTACTTGTCCAACATTGTAAGCCAAAGCCAGCTACAAAGCTAATCGCACAGTGACTGCAAGAGGGATGTATACTGGTGGTCACCAAACAAGCCAGACCCTTCCTAGTGTTTGTTTGGTGTGTGTGTGTGTGTGTGTGTATGTGTGTGTGTGTGTGTGTGTGCCCCAGATTATAGATTTCCTAGTGGTTCCGCTCTAGGGGTACATTTCTGATGTATTAGAAGATATGGGGCTCTGCACCTTTACAGACTATGCTAAAATATTTCCAAGTCTGCCATTTACTATTTTGTGATCTTAAGAAAAATAACTGATCATCTTCCTAAATTTCTAAGCTTCAGAGGTATTATTTCGTAGTTTGAAAATCCTATTAAAATTTATGTTAATGTATTAAAATTGAATTGCTAATATTTTTTAAAACTTTATAGATTTCATTTGCCTGTAAATCCCGATGATGTAAGTGAAAAAGACTATTTGGGAATGCTTTACATGTGAACATTGTGATGTATATTGGGACCTAAAGGCATTCTCTGAATAACAACCAGGTTGTCCTTGCCACTATGCTACACTCTAGAATTTCATAGAATTTCTTCTGCACAAAGGGCAAAGCTGGCACCATCTAGAAATTGATTTTCTACTCCCAGTCCCTCTTTTCCACCCAATGAATTTTACTGCCTTGTGGACAGCAACAGTTGTACCCAGTAATTCACTCCGCTACCCTCTCTTTTGCACTGAAAAACAAAAAGCCTGTCTATAAAAGAAAATAGTGTCTCGGGAAAAATTTGGACAGGTTACTAAACCACAGAAACATGACTTTAGTGAAGGTCAGGACAATTACAGACTTGAAAAAAATGTCTATTTATTGTGCAGACACTGTCTTAATGAAGTTTGGTATTTTAAAATATAACTTCATAGCCCCATATAATGCACACACCTTTAATCCCAGGATTTAGGATGCAGAGGCAGGTCAAGCTCTGTGAACTGAGGCCAGCCAGGATTACATAATAAGTTCCAGAATAACCAGAGATACATAGTGATACCCTGTTAAAAAGAAAAGTTCCCAGATGCATAAATAAATATAGTAAATTTCATGGCTTTGGTGTTTTGGGGATTTTTTTGTTTTGTTTTGCATTAGGAACTACCAAATCTCCATGAATTTGTCCAATACAGAGCACCCTGCCCATGTGAGAAAACTATTGCCCATGTGCTGCTTCAGAAGACATCTATCTGCCCTCTTGACTTTTTAACATGCTGTGCTGCTAGCTTAGGGCAGACACATTTCTTTCTGTCTTCTTCACTCAACCATAGTCCTTCCTTTAAAACATGTGTCTAGTGGAAAAATTACAAAATGTATATCTTACTGTTTGAAGACTATTCAGGTGATTTATGTATAAGTTGAGGGCTCAAGAAAGGAGCACAAAACTTGAAGAAGATTCCTAGAGATGGAGGCATGAGAAAAAGAAAAAAAAATTATTAAATAGATCTTTCTTTCTGTTATCTCATTGACCTAAGAAATGTAGAAATATATTCAAAACTGCCTAAGTCTGGTACTAGAGAGATGGCTCAGCAGGTAAGAGCCCGTTCACCTCTTGCAGAGGACCTGTGTTCGGGTCTTAGGATCTGCCTGTTGGCTCATAGCCAAGCACCAGGCACCAGGCACCAGGCACCAGGCACCAGGCACCAGGCACCAGGCACCAGGCACCAGGCACTCATGTGGTGCACATATATACTTGGAGGCAAACACTCAAATGCTTAAAATACAAATTAACAAATCTTTGTTCAAAATAAAATACAGGTGCTCAAAGTGCCTAGGTCTATTTTTTTAGCTTAGGGAGAAACTTTAAATCAGAAACTGTCGCATAAAACACATTACCGTACTCATTGTTTGGTTCAATCTGGAGAAAGAGTCTGGATGACTTTGTCATTCCTAGGCTGTAATGAAGAGCAGACAGTCTATGCTTGCACAATGATCTATGCAGCAAATAGCTTAAAGGCTTTTATGTCAGACAATAACACACACACACACACAAAACAAGCTTAAAATAGGTCTGAGTTTTCCCATGAATGACTGTGCTTTATAAGAAAGGTCATCAGAGATTTATCATAAAAACATTTGTAGAATACAAAGGAAATTTAAATTCAAAGGTTCTAACTTAAAAAACACAGTTATAGAAAGTCCTTTTTGGTTCAGAAAACGAAAATGTGAAGTTAACAGATCTCAAAATATATATATATGATACATTCCCTCCACATCCAGTCATGATTGAGAATATTAATGAAGAACATTGAAAAATATACCACACATGTATCAAACTGCATTTGAAATTCTGTTATCACATTTTACTAGCTTTGAAGAGAATAATAAAATCTCATTTAGTGCAGTATTTAGCCATTCAACAAACACATCCAGGGTCTATGCTATGAATCACATCACAAGAATTGTTGGTAATAAAATGAAAAGAGAAGACAGTCCCTGACCTCAGAGAACCTAAGGACAGCAGTACCCAGTATGCTTCTAGAGGCCTGGCACAATACAGTGTGCATGTGCTATAATGTTGGCTTTCTGGACAAGATTTAACACCATTAGGAACAACGTTTGCATTTAATATTGTCCTAACTCATCTGCATATTGCATTTTGCTTTGACTTTAAGAAAAGAATGATTGATAATAATACAAAAATGGGCAGAGTCATTTAGAAGAGTATGTTCACCCCCAAAGGAATTGCAGAGGCCAGTTAAGATTCATAGGACCGGGCATGCTGTTTGTAGTCGTTCTCTGGGTGTATGCAAGCCTTTGATGCAAGACTTGCACTCTTTCCAAGCTTCTCTTGTGAAAGAGCAGTCAGCTGCTCCACCTAATGATGTTTTATCTGCTCTTCTGTAGTTTCATCTCAGCTACCATAGCAACGCCAGCACCATCCAGGACAGAGCTATGCTGCTTTCTCTACTGCTCTTAGCTGCTCCGAGCACTTCTTTATTTATTATATGGGTTATTAATAGTTTACTGGGGAAGAAAAACTAGTATTTTGAGTGATGCTTATGAAATATTTTCACAATGATCTTAGGAGAAAATATAAGGTTCCTGGGCACTAAGGTTTATGCAATCAAAGAGAGAAAATAATTCTTTACAAAAACAAATAGAAAACGACAAATTCAGAATTGGATATGAAAGTGAATATAAGTAAAAATGAGGAAAGAGACTATATCACACTATAATGTGAAGAGCACATAAATATTGTGTCGCAATATCAATAAAAATAACCTGTATTGTTTTAATTAATTGTCACACATACTTCTGTGAGGTTTGCCTTAAAATGTCTGTGTTCTCATTGATTTTCTCTTTATTCGGGAGGTTTGTAAGACCCTTTCTGGAGAGGAAGTTAGAAATATAATTCAATCTTTCCACTACCAGGGTAATCAAAATCAATTTTGTTTTCATTGCCAGCCTGAAATAGCTACTTTCAGCTTCAAGTCCCATTGGCATAACATGCAAATTGTTAGAAACGCTGTAAAATGTGAGAAATCCTCTATGAAGCTTATTACATATATGAGCTGCCAGACTTAGAGAATAATTTTCTATGTAACTTCTGCTCTCAACACACCAAGTCCTTTTCTCTTCTCCTCTTAACACAGTAACAGCTCTGGGATCTAGAGGATAGATTTCTCTCCCCAGGCTGTCCGCAGCATCTACTCTGACCTTCCTTGCTAGCTGTGTGACCAGGCTATGCTCAAGATATTCTGGGTGTGTAACTGTAACTTAACCATGTCAGATCACCCAGTTTTCCTGATATTCTTGTTTAGGGTATACCCTAATATTGGGGGTCCACTGCCGGCAGTGGGCAGTGGACTGGGTTCCTGGAGGATTGGCCCGAAGCTGAAATGAAACTAAGGGAGTGGGGGGAAGAAAGAAGATCTCCAAGGCTACATGGTTGCTTCTGCTTAGAATGACTATTTAATGGTGGACAAGCATTTGGGGATAAAGGAAAGGAAGGCCTGCCGCCAGTATTCTGCGCAGGCGTTATGGACTTTGGCGGGAACCCTGAAGTATCGTGACATCTTGCAGGTTGCGCAGGTGGGCTGGTCGTAGGTGGGCCGCTGGTAAGCTGGGCGGAGCCGGGGGAACTGGGGAAACAGACTGCAGGTGTCACTGGGCTGTCAAGCCTAATTAATTAGACAATGGATGCCGCCGGGGTACGGCTTCTCAAGACTCTGGTCATTGCACTAGCTATGCTGGTGGGGGAGGGGTACCACATATATATATTACATCACCGCTGTCAGACCATAGGGAATCATGGCTGAGGAAGACAGCACGGTTGCAAGGGACAATATTCTAAACCTGCAACTAAAGCATTTGCTAGGCAACTAAGAGCACCTCACACCTGTGTTGTTACATTCTTATTAGTTCTTCCGTTGCAATGATTCAGGCAACCTTGCCACATGCCACCTTTACCCTTGCTACATCTGGTCCAAAAGAACATCAATGTAGACTTTGCTTAGCATTCCTAAGTCACTCCACATCTCTTTGGCCTGCATTTCTTTTAGCCTTGTTAGATTTTTTTTTTTTCACTGCCTGTGCTTCATTATTTATTTATTTATTTATTTACACTCCAGATTTTTTCCCCATCCAGCTCCAGTCCACCTTCCCACTGTTCCACATACCATATCTCCTCCCTGTCCCTGTCTCCACGAAGATGACCCCCCCACACCTCACCTGACTTCTAAACTTCCTGGGGCCTCCAATCTCTTGAGGGTTAGGTGCATCATCTCTGATTGAACATAGACCCCTCCCCCCAGTCCTCTGCTATATGTGTGTTGGGGGCCTCATGTCAGCTGGTGTACACTGCCTGTTTGGTGGTTCAGTGTTTGCGAGATCTCAGAGGTCTAGATTAATTGAGACTGCTGGTCCTCCTACAGGGTTGCCCTCCTCCTCAGCTTCTTCCAGCCTTTTCCTAGCTCAACCATAGGGGTCAGCAGCTTCTGTCCATTGGTTGGGTGCAAATATCTACATCTGACCCTTTCCACTGCTTTTTGGGGTCTTCTGGGGTACGGTCATGTGAGGTCCTCCATAGCCTCAGTAATAGTGTCAGACCTTGGGACCTCCCTTTGAGCTGGATCCCACTTTGGGCCTGGACCTGGACCTTCTTTTCCTCAGGATCCTCTCCATTTCCATCCTTATAGTTCTTTTATAGAGGAACAATTATGGGTCAGAGTTTTGACTGTGTGATGGCAACCCCCTCCCTCATTTGATACCTCCCTCTCCCTACTGTTGGGCATTTCATCTAAGGTCTGTCTCTTTGAGTCCTGAGAGTCTCTCACCTCCCAGGTCTCTGGTGCATTCCAGATGGTCCTGGCTCCAACCTCCTACCTCCCAAGGTTGCCTGTTTCCATTCTTTCATCTGACCATCAGGGCTTCAGTCTTTTTCCCTCAACCAATACCAAATCAGGTCCGCTTCCCGCACCCCACCCCACCCCACCCCTGCCTGTGCAGTTTCACTCCCGGATCCCTCCCTCCTTCTCCAATTGTGATTGCTTTCTTCTCCCTCCCAAATGGGACTGACCCTTTTTAGATTTTCATCAGACCAAAGATCTGATTGTGAGAAATACAAGAATGGGTAGACAAAACCATGCACGTGTACGCTTCACAAATTCTCAAGTACTCAGAAGTTGAGATTTGGTCTTTTGCTATGTATTGGCAATGCTAAATACTGGCCCCCAATTCCTTGTTGACCCAAGGGACAATGAATCTGCACATAAACATAAGTGACCTTTCCCCTCTCCAAGTTATCCCTCATTGGTGAATAACACCAAAGTTCTAAAAAATTATTTTAGAGTTCTTCAATCAAGCATATATGTCAGATATTTTATCATCATTTCTTTGATTTATATTTGTGGAAGGCAGATTAAAGATCTGATAAGCACAGTAAATATAAAAGTTAATGAATGCCAGTGACTTCAATGAATGCTGATGAAAACATTCAGTTCCAGGTGAGTGGTGGGCACATCTCTCAGTGAGCTCTGCCGATGTGTGTCCACATTGCCTCCAGAACATTTAATGCAAAATAATGCAACGTTATCACCAAATATGGATATGCAAAGGACAACAATAACCTTTCATAAACTATGGGAAATGGACTGGTATTATTTTATTTCTTTCTCAGTTTTTAATAATACAATAGAAGAGAGTAAAGTCATGATGTTTTATATCTATTCATGTCACAAAACCATATCTTTTTTTCTCTCTCTCAATTACCTTATTTTTTTGAAAATTTTTTTCAATTTTTTATTAGATATTTTCTTAATTTACATTTCAAATGCTATCCCGAAAGTTCCCTCCCCCTTCCCCCCGCCCTGCTCCCCTGCCCACCACTCCCACTTCTTGGTCCTGGCCTTCCCCTGTATTGGGGCATATAAAGATTGCAATACCAAGGGGCCTCTCCTCCCAATGATGGCCTACTAGGCCATCTTCTGCTACATATGGAGCTAGAGACACGAGTTCTAGGGGTTCTGGTTAGTTCATATTGTTATTCCTCTTCTAGGGTTGTAGACCCCTTCAGCTCCTGGGGTTCTATCTCTAGCTTCTCCATTGTGGGCCCTGTGTTCCATCATATAGATGACTGTGAGCATCCACTTCTGTACAAGACAGCTATATCAGGGTCCCTTCAGTAAACACTTGCTGTCCTATGCAGTAGTGTTACATATTTTCTTTACATTTCAAATTTATCTGCTTTCCTGGTTTTCGCTCTGAAAACCTCCTATCCCATTCCCCCCTCCTGCTGCTCCCCAACCCACCCACTCCTGCCTCCCCGCCCAGGCATTACCCGACACTGTGGCATCAAGCCTTCCCAAAATCAAGGGACTCTACTCCCAATAATATCCAACAGGCCATCCTCTACTACATATGCAGCTGGAGCCATGGGTCCCTCCATGTGTACTCTTTGGTTGGTGGTTTAGTCCCTGGGAGCACTGGGGGTATTGATTAGTTCATATTGATGTTCCTACTATGGGGCTGCAAACTGCTTCGGCTCCTCGAACCTTTATCTAGCTCCTCCATTTGGGGACCTTGAGCCCAATCCAATGGTTGGCTAAGAGCATCCACTTCTGTATTTGTCAGGCACTATCAGAGCCTCTCAGGAGACAGCTATATCAAGTTCCTGTCAGCAAGCACTTCATGGCATCCACAACAGTGTCTGGGTTTGGTAACTATATGTGGGACAAGCTAATAACTAGCAGGTGATCATCCTGAAGTGGCCTGCCTCGGATTATTATATAATCTGCGACAGGTGAGCCCTCATTAAGCAAGGCTGTCAGGGACTAACTTTAGGAAACTTTAGGAAAGATTCCTGCTTTTCCTGTATATATATATATATATATATATATATATATATATATATATATATATGCTTTTCCTGTTATTATTAAACATATATAACAATCACTCAGTAGGAGAACACCCTCTTTGAAGCAGATCTCTGCAGATCCACGAAGATGTACTATCACTATTTAGTGATGCTATATAGACAAATAGATGGCTTAAGTCTTAATGATGATCCTATAAGAATTCCTAAAATTATATCTGTGATTATTAAGTTCTTTTACAATGGGACTGCTATTAGGTCCTTTTCTGATATTCAAAGCTGCAATAAGAACTCTGCCAGTCTCCCAAGTGTCACCAGTTAGTTGCTCTTAGATGGTAACCAGACTTTCTCCTACTCAGAGCACATTCCAAGAGGTTGTAAAACAATTAACCAAAGGTTTTTAAAAGGCAGCTAACATTTATTGTAGGTGCTAAGACAGAAGATAAAATACCAACTGGGTTTATCTATACAAAACTTCACTAATAAGTTAGTTATGGTTTTAAGCCTTCAGTGAACCTGTGGAGCTGAGACAGGTGATGGATGTTTAGCCAGATAATTACTCCTAATGGATATGCATGTAAACATTCGCCATTGTAAACTTTTTCAATTTATGATTTGATTTTTTGTGTGAACTTGTGATGAACTTTGTAACATGTGATCATGTATTCTGAAAGATGTATAAGTACTGAGGACAAAGAGAAGCAGGAGAATCATCAGGAGAATTAAGATCAATGGAGAGCTAAGATCAATAGAGGAGACTTTTTTGCCTTTCCCCACTTAGACTAGACTGTTTTCCCTTTCCCTACTTAGAGAATTTTTCTCTTTACCCACTTAGGATCTTTTGCTTTTGCCCTTAGATAGCTTTCATAGGAAACTTTTTACAACTTGGTAGTAAACTCTATATTCACTTATTTAAGTGTCTTCTCTTCCTGTGACTTCCAACTAGCAGGCTGAAAGTTAGAGTCCAGCAGTTACTGCTGCGATAGACAAAGCTATTTACTTAATCCTTTATGGCTTGAAGAAG
The DNA here is from genome assembly GCA_902729485.2 of Mus minutoides. Lineage (NCBI taxonomy): Eukaryota > Metazoa > Chordata > Mammalia > Rodentia > Muridae > Mus > Mus minutoides. The sequence continues at coordinate 472,572 of LR749970.1, read as the reverse complement.
AGGTGCTAGGTGCCAGAAACTGCAGTTTCTGTCCTCAGAGGATCACAGAAAGCAGGTCAACTTCAATAGCATGGTAACTTAGGCTTAGATAAGTAAACTTTTTATTATACAGCAACCCTAAATATCCTGACAAAGTCCTACCCTCCACCTAAGCTCTCCCCACTCCCCAGTGCCAGACTGGCCCCTGGCATAGTCCAATGGTTGGCTGAGAGCATCCACGTCTGTATTTGTCAGGCACTGTCAGAGCCTCTCAGGAGACAGCTATATCACGCTCCTGTCAGCAAGCCTTTCATGGCATCCACAACAGTGTCTGGGTTTGTTGACTATATGTGGAATGGATCCCCAGGTGGGACAGTCTCTGGATGGTTTTTCCTTCAGTCTCTGCTCCATACTTTGTCTCTGTATCTCCTCCCATGGGTATTTTGTTCCCCCTTCTAAGGACAGAAGTACCCGTTCTTTGACCTTTGACCTTCTTGAGCTTCATGTGGTTTGTGAATTGTGAATTATATCTTGAGTATTCCAAGCTTCTGGGCTTACATCCACTTGTCAGTGAATGTGTTCTTTTGTGACTGGGTTACCTCACTCAGGATGATATTTTCTAGTTCCAGCAAGTTGCCTAAGAATTTCGTGAATTCATTCTTTTTAATAGCAGAGTATTTTATGTTGTGGATACCAATTCTTTTCCGTTACATTTATTCCGTGAATCCATGATCCTCCCTTTCTCAGCATTGTCTGCTCAAAACAAAATATGCTATGCTAAGAGAAAGTTAGCAGGGGCTAACCCAGCAGTTATAACTTGTCATGAGCTATGTCTAGGCCATGAAGCTTCACCTGCCTTTGGGAGTTATACAGCTGTAGCTCCAGGCAACAAAGACTATAACATTCATGCACAAGAGCCAGAGAGTGGACATTCAGAAGAAACTCAAGTGTTAAGTGCTTGGTGGATCAAGTGACAGACCCCAATATCCTTGGCAGGACTTGGGAAGGAAGGGAGCCTTGGATGTAAAGTCTGTGGGTGTCACCAATCATAAAGCATTCTGTCTCTGAGAGAATCTCCTTGACCTTCCCTGATAACAGTAACTGACAGACGGAAGAAATCTAATTTATAGTGCTGGCAAGATGGTCAGATAAAGGCATTTGTTACCAATGCTATTGACCTAAATAACTTCAATCCCATAAACCCATATTGGTGGCAGTGAACCAACTCCTAGAAGTTGTCCTTTGACCTCCACACTGTAAAAATAAAGAATATGCCAAATATTTCTTCCTTGTTTCAAAAAAGTATAGCAGAGTAGTACTCCATTGTATAAATGTGCCACATTTTCTGTATCCATTCCTCTTTTGAGAGACATCTAGGTTGTTTCCAGCTTCTGGCTATTATAAATAAGGCTACTATGAACATAGTGGACCATGTGTCCTTATTACATGTTGGAGCATCTTCTGGGTATATGCCCAGGAGTGGTATAGATGAGTCCTCCAGTAGTACTGTGTCCAATTTTCAGAGGACCCCGCCAAATTGACTTCCAGAGTGGTTGTACCAGCTTGCAATCCCACCAGCAATGGAGGAGTGTTCCACTTTCTCTACATTTTCAAAAGCATCTACTCTCACCTGAGTTTTTGATCATAGCCATTCTGACTTGTGTGTGGTGGAATCTCAGGGTCATTTTGATTTGCATTTCCCTGATGACTAAGAATGTTGAATATTTCTTTAGGTGCTTCTCAGCCATTCAATATTCCTAGCTTGAGAATTCTTTGTTTAGCTCTGTACCCCATTTTAATAGGGTTATTTGGTTCTCTGGAGTCTAACTTCTTCAGTTATTTGTATATATTGGATATTAGCTCTCTATCAGATGTAGGATTGGTAAAGATCTTTTCCCAGTCTGTTGGTTGACATTTTGTTCTATTGACAGTGTCCTTTGCCTTACAGAAGCTTTTCAATTTTATGAGGTCTCATTTGTCAAATCTCGATCTTAGATAATAAAATATTGGTGTTCGGTTCAGGAAATCTTTCCCCATGCCCATGTCCTCAAGGCTCTCCCCTACTTTCTTTTCTATTCAGGTCAGTGTATCTGGTTTTATGTGTAGGTCCTTGATCCATTTGGTCTTGAGCTTTGAACAAGGATATGAGTGGATCAATTTGCATCATTCTGCATGCTAACCACCCGTTGAACCAGCACCATTCATTGAAAATGCTATCTTTTTTTTCCACTGGATGGTGTCAGTTCCTTTGTCAAAGATCCATTGACCATAGTTGTGTAGGTTCATTTCTGGGTCTTCAATTCTATTCCATTGATCTACCTGCCTGTCACTGTACCAATACCATCTAGTTTTTATCACTATTGCTCTGCAGTACTGCTTGAGGTCCGGGATGCTGATTCCTCCAGAAGTCCTCTTATAGTTGAGAATTATTTTCGCTATCCTGAGGTTTTTGTTATTCCAGATGAATTTGAGAATGGTTCTTTCTAACTCTATGAAGAATTCAGTTGGATTTTTGATGAGGATTGCATTGAATCTGTAGATTGCTTTCAGCAAGAAGGCCATTTTTACTATATTAATCCTGCTGATCCATGAGCATGGGAGATCTCTCCATCTTCTGAGGTCTTATTCGATTTCTTTCTTCACAAACTTGAAGTTATTGTCATACAAATCTTTCACTTGTTTGATTAGAGTCACACAAAGATACTTTATATTGTTTGTGACTGCCCTATCCAGCAGGACCTAGTTATTTCCGTAGGTCAAGAAAGACCAGAGCCTGTAAGAGAATGGACGAGGAAAAAGGAGCGAGACCATGGTTGGGAGGCTTTTGTCACGGTCTGATTTTACTAAGGCACAATACCCAGTTATATAGATTCTGCAAAAAGAGTGGGGGTGGGGGGGGACTGAGGAGGGAGAACCAAGACTTCAAAGTGAAGGACATATGGGAGAGTGTAAATGGCAGGCTTGAGACATCTTGTGATTTATTTCAGAGTCCTGGCACCTGCATATCTTGGAATGCTGGTTCTTCCTTAACAGCCCTAGGTGTCAGCTCAGGGCAAAAAGACCATTTGGTTCTGAGGAGGGGTGACTCAGCTCCCAACAAATAGTTAATTGGCTCTCAGGTGGGAGCTGTTAAAGGCCTAGTTTCCCTCAGCCTGGTTTCCCACATATGAGTATTGTGAAGGGTGTCATTTCCCTAATTATCTTTCTCAGTCTGTTTATCCTTTGAGTAGAGGAAGGCTACTGATTTGTTTGAGTTAATTTTATATCCAGCCACTTTGCTGAAGTTGTTTGCCAGCTGTAGGAGTTCTCTGGTAGAGTTCTGGGATCTCTTAAGTATACTATCATGTCATCTGCAAACAGTGATATTTTGACTTTTTCCTTTCCAATTTGTATCCCTTTGACTTCCTTTTGTTGTATAGTTTCTCTAGCTAGGACTTCAAGTTTGATTATTTCCTGCCATCTACTCCTCTTGGATGAATGTGCTTCTTTTTGTTCTAGAGCTTTCAGGTGTGCTGTTAAATTGCTAGTGTATGCTCTCTCCAGTTTCTCTTTGGAGGCACTCAGAGCTATGATTTTCCTCTTAGCACTGTTTTCATTGTGTCCCATAAGTTTGAGTATGTTGTGCCTTCATTTTCATTATATAATAAAAAGTCTTTAATTTCTTTATTTCTTCCTTGATCAAGTTATCATTGAGTAGACTGCTGTGCAGTTTCTATGTGTTTTTATGTGGGATTTCTGAGGTTTTTTTGTTGCTATTGAAGAACATAATTAATCTATAGTGATCAGATAGGAGGTATGGGATTATTTCAATCTTATATCTGTTGAGGTCTGATTTGTGACCTATTATATGGTCACTTTTGGAGAAGGTACTATGAGGTCCTGAGAAGAAGGTATATTCTTTTGATTTAGCATGAAATGTTCTAAAGATATCTGTTCAATCTATTTGGTCCATAACTTCTGTTAGTTTCACTGTGTGTTTTTTTAGTTTGTGTTTTCCTGATCTGTCCATTGATGAGGGTGGAGTGTTGAAGTCCCCCACAATTATTGTGTGAGGTGCAATGGGTGCTTTTAGCTTTAGTAAAGTTTCTTTTATGAATGTGGGTGCCCTTGCATTTGGAGCATAGATGTTCAAAATTGAGAGTTCTTCTTGGTAGATTTTTCCATTGATGAGTATAAAGTGTCCTTCCCTATCTTTTTTGATGACTTTTGGTTGAAAGTCAATTTTGTCTGATATTAGAATGGCTACTCCTGCTTGTTTCTTGGCACTATTTGCATAGAAAATTGTTTTCCAGCCCTTTACTCTGAGGTAGTGTTTGTCTTTGACACTGAGGTGCATTTCCTTTATGCTGCAAAATGCTGGGTCCTATTTACATATCCAGTCTGTTAGTCTATGTCTTTTTATTGGAGAATTGTGTCCATTGATGTTGAGATATTAAGGAATAGTGATTATTGCTGTCTGTTATTTTTGATGTTATTTTTATATGTGTGTGGTTATCTTTTTTTGGGTTTGCTGAAAGATTACTTTCTTGGTTTTTCTAGGATGAAGCTTCCCTCCTTGTTTTTCATTTTCCATCGATTATCTTTTGTAGGACTGTATTTGTGGAAAGATATTGGGTAAATTTGGTTTTGTCATGAAATATCTTGGTCTCTCCATCTATGGTAATAGAGTTTTGTTGTATATAGTAGTCTGGGCTGGCATTTTTGTTCCCTTAGGATTTGTATGAGATCTGCCAGGATTTTTCTAGCCTTCACAGTCTCTGGTGAGAAATCTGGTATAATTCTGATAGGTCTGCCTTTATATGTTGCTTGACTCTTTTCACTTACTACTTTTAATATTATTTCTTTAGTGCATTTGGTGTTTTGATTATTATGTGACAAGAGGAATTTCTTTTCTGATCCAAAGTATTTGGAGTTCTGTAGGCTTCTTGTATGTTCATGGGCATCTCTTTCTTTAGGTTAGGGAAGTTTTCTTCTATAATTTTGTTGAAAATATTTACTGGCCCTTTAAGATAGGAATCTTCCTCTTCTATACCTCTTATCCTTGGGTTTGGTCTTCTCATTGTATCCTAGATTTCCTGGATATTTTGGATTAGGAGCTTTTTGCATTTTGCATCTTCTTTAACAGATGTGTCAATGTTTTCTATGGTATCTTCTGCCCCTGAGATTCTCTCTTCTATCTCTTGTATTCTGTTGGTGATGCTTGTATCTATGACTCCTGATCTCTTTCCTAGGTTTTCTATCTCCAGTGTTGTCTCCCTTTGTGATTTCTTTATTGATTCTATTTTCATTTTTAGATCCTGGATGGCTTTGTACAGTTCCTTCACCTATTTGGTTGAGTTTTCCCATAATTCTTTAAGGGATTTTGTGTTTCCTCTTTAAGGTCTTCTATCTCTTTACCTGTGTTCTCTTGTATTTCTTTAAGGGAGTTATTTATGTTCTTCTTAAATTCCTGTATTATCATCAAGAGATGTGATTTTAAGTCAATGTCTTGCTTTTCTAGTGTGTTGAGTTGTCTAGGTCTCATTGTGGTGGGAGAATTGGGTTCTGATGATGCCAAGTAGCCTTGGTTTCTGTTGCTCACATTCTTGTGCTCGCCTTTTGCCATCTTGTTATCTCTGGTGTTAGCTGGTCTTGCTGTCTCTAACTGTGGCTTGTCCCTCCTGCAAGCCTGTGTGTCAGTACTCCTGGGATACCAGTTCTTTCTGGGAGGAATTTAGGTATGGAGGTCTGTGGTACATGGTCAGCTCTGGGATACAGACAGAGACCAAAAGAATCCTGTCCCCAGCTGATCCTTGGTTTCTATGTCCTGATGGCTATAGGAAGGTCTCTCTTGGATCAGGAATTTGAAGAGAAGTGGTGGTCTTACCTGTGCTCACAGGTGTGTAGGCACTCCTGGGAGACCAGCTCTCTCCTGGCTGTATTTGTGTATGTAGCTCTGTGGCACAGGATCACCTCTGGGCACAGAAAGAAACGGGAAGAGTCCTGTCCCAGGTAGCTCCTCAGTTCCTGTGTCCTGAGGGTTCCAGGCAGGTTCCTCTGAGCAGCAGTTGTGGTCCTAGTTGGCACTGGTCTCCCACCAGAACTTCCTGACCATGAGGCAGCTGAGATACACAGAGAATGCTGGAATAGTGGAATTTCTTGTCACTTAGGCCTGGCTCCTTGGAGCAACTCCAAAAAAACACAGCTTGAGCACTTGGTGAAAGAACCTTTGTTTTACTGGCCTGTATTCCAGCTATAGCAATGTGTAACTAAGCCAGAGAAAAGCTTGTAGGTAGGTAGGAAGCAGTCTACTGTTTTCTTTTGTTCTGTTTTGTGTTTGCTGTGTTGTTTTGTTTTGTTGTCAAGAGCCTTGGTAGCTATTTTGTTGTTCCAGGCAGAGATATCTGGGGCAGTGTTTGTTTTGTCTTATCTTCTCTTGTCTGTCTTGGTTTGGTTTTGTTATGTGTCCTGATGCTGTATTTTAAATGGTCTTCACTGTTTTCCCTGACATCCTTTTAAATCACTCTATAAAGCATAGAATGGTTAATTCTCAGATAACTGGTGTTGAGGACAGGGAAACATGAGATCCTTGTCCCCAGCTCCTGGCAAGAAGCTTTTAAGACCTTAGAATCCCCTAACTGAAGAGGGTAAGAACAGTAGCTTGTGTTATTCATAATATATCCCACTGAAAGGGGCTTACAAAGGATGATTATCAGAGAGACACAGTGGAAAGGGAAGAAAACAAAGTAGTGGTATGCATAATAAAGCAGAAATCAGGCTCTATGGAAGGCCTTCCTGTTCAAGCTGCCATCTAGTCCTTATGCAAAGTAGTTTTTATATTCAAAGTAAAGTTGGAAATGCAAAGTACCTCCAAAATTCATGAGCTATAGAACAAGAGGATTTCCCTCTTTCTCCTTTTAGATTTATTTACTTTTATTTTATGCATATGTGTGGTTTTTGTCTACATGTACTTTAGTGAACTGTGTATGTGCAGTGCCCATGTAAGACAGAAGAGGGTATATGGTCTTGTTGGCCTGGAGTTACACAGTTTCTTCAAGACCAAACCAGTGTTATTAATTTCCAACCTTCCTTACTCCCTTTGGAAAGAGGACAAAGCTGGTTGGTTTTTGTTAATTTGACACAAAGCTAGTGTCATTTTGAAATTATTAGCTCTCATATGGGAACCAAACTCAAGCATAAGTGCTTTGTATGAACACGTCTCTTAATGACTGAGCAGGCTTCCCAGCCCCAAGGTTTCTCTTACCTCTGCTTTTGCTCAAAATGGAAAGGACCAACTTTTCAATCTACTCATGGTGAAGACTAACACTCAGAGCAATGACTTAATCCGTGCCTAGCATCTACTAGTGAGCCTAGACAGTGAGATATCTTTTCTGTATGATTCTCCCACTGATATAATGTCACATGGTATGATGGTCCATAAATTAGATGGAGCATGTTTTATGAATGTCTCAGGAATTGCTGCTCTAAAGAAGCACTATGTTTGTCTCTGATCATAATCAATGAAAAGAAAAATGTTAATTCAAACAATGAAGAGTCTGTAGCTGAAATTTTTCAGTGTCTTAGGGAAATTAGCTGCATGTTTTCGAGCTATGTGTATTGATTTTTACTACAACTTTAACAAGTTACTACAAACAATGGCTTAAAACAGCAAAAAAATTATTGTTATTAATTCTGTAGGTCAATTATTCAAAATGGCATTTGTTAAAATTATGATTTTATTTTTTTCCCGGGGCATCTTTTCCTCCCTCAAGATTTTAGTATTTGGTCATTTCCTATGCCCTGACCAGCTTCTTCAAGACCAAACCAGTGTTATTAATTTCCAACCTTCCTTACTCCCTTTGGAAAGAGGACAAAGCTGGTTGGTTTTTGTTAATTTGACCCAAAGCTAGTGTCATTTTGAAAGTGGGAACTTCAATTGAGAAAGTTCCCTTACTGGTTGGCCTACAAGTAATCCCGTGGTGTGTTTTCTTGATTGATGGCTAAAGTAGAAAGGTCCAGTTCAGTGTGGGTGGTGCTAATGTTCCTCTGTGGTTCTGGGTACTATAACAAAGTAGGCTGAGCAAGCCATGAGGAGCAAGCCATTAAGTACTCCTTGTCCATGGCCTCTGATCCAGTTCCTACCTTTAGTGGCTGTCCTGATTTCCCTCAGTAAGAAGCTACTACCAGAAGTGAAAGATGAAATAAAAACCCCCTTTCTGCCAAGTTATTTGTGATCCTGGTGTTTTATAATAGCAATAGAAGTCCTTGATAAGAGAAGAAACATGATGACTGCATTAGGTCCAAGTAGAAAATACCAGATAGTCAGCCCATCTCTGAAGAATTGGGGTCCTTTTGTCAGGAAAAATATCTATTTAACAATTTCATAGATGAAGGCTCTTTGATTGGTAAGTGAGGGCATTATCTGGATTATACACTTGACTGAAAATAATTCTAGTTTGCTTATCATTCAGTTTGCTTTAATTTTAGGTTTACTTGTATTTATTACCAGTATAGTTACAAGTAGCTATATTTTCAGACATGAACTTACAAAAGTAATTAAAATACCTGAATCTTATAAAACATACTAACTTCTCTTTATACTAAACTTATACAATATTTTACTTGCCATGAATTTGAGTTTTTCTAGAAACAAAAGAATAACATTCTCATAACTATGAAGTAATATTCACGTTGTAAGAATGAAGAGATGTCTAGCCTTTCCAACAATAAGAATAATTCAATTACTTAAAGAGATTTGCTGTGCATTGAAATGTTTTCTATGGTTTCCACACCAATCTACCATAATCTAATGGTTTAACTAATAGGACTTTGTTCATCCACAGTTCTGGAGACTAGAAGTTCAAAATCAAGAACTGATATGCTCATGTACTCTGAAGGCTCTATGGAAGAACCTCTCTGTGTCTCTTCAAGCTTTAGGAGGCTTATTTCTTCCTTAGCTGTGGTAGCAGAGCTTGTCTCTACCCATGTCTTCACATCATCCTTGAGTACCCTTTCCTGTCTCTAAGTATGCTGACATGAAATTTGAAAGCCAAAGTAAACTTATCTACTCTTAATTTAATTACATCTTCAAATATTCTATTTCCAAATATAGTTCTTTCTCAGGCTTTAGGTGAACATCAATATCAGTGAAATTCAGATAAAAGTACATTAAAAAATTATTCTTTATAATTAACTTCCTTGTTGCTGCCTTAGTTTTGCTGTTAACAAAACTGACCCAATTCTTAGGATTGCTCTCAATGATGAATGACAATAAAAGGAAAGAGGCAATAATTATTCCTCTGATAGCACTTTACTACAAGCTTGTCACAGTATTCCAGCATCCACTCTCCACAGTACCCTATCTAGTTTATGATTCTGAAAACACAGTCATAAATGCAAGGAGAGAAAGACTCAGTATCCAGCCTAGTATGACATAGCTGTCTGAAATGGAGGCCAGCATCACACATGGCCCACTCTTCTCCAGGTTTTTAGGGTTCTCATCACACACAGAGTCCACTCTTCCCATTTACACACAAACTCCTTCCATTCCCACTGTTGAATCCATTCCAGTCATAAGCACTAGCAAACAACGGCTTGTTATGACCCTCAGGCTTTTGGAAAACAAACGACTACACAGCGACAGATAGAACTTCAAAACTTTGAAAAATAATGAGAGGGAGTAAGAGAGGGACAGGAGGAGGGAGAGAGGGAGGGAAGGAGGAAGAAAACCCAACCAAAGAAAGGTTTCTTTGGATGGACAGAGATATTGGATTTGGGAGCCACAGGGGCAGATGGAAAATGCTAACACATTTCTTGAGGCACCAGAAGAAAGGTCTCAATTATATTAGAAAGGGTCTTGGCATTCAGGTCTCTATCACAAGCCAAATAAAACACATTCCTAAAAACAGACCTGCTTATGAGTGAAATACACCCAGAAATTCCTTGCTACGCTAAGGGAACTTACCTTGCAGTAGAAAACATTTCCTGGAGTATAATATTTTAATTAGAAGGTGTAGATATCTAAATGTTTATTTAAGTTAACCTTCAGAATTTTATTTAATTTTTAAATTATTATTTATATTTTGACATTATAATTACGTCATTTCCTCCCTCGAAGCCTCCTGCCATGTACCCCCTCCTTGTTCTCTTTCAAATTCATGGCTCCTGAGTTTCCTCATTTAGTTCTGTGTGTGTGTGTGTGTGTGTGTGTGTGTGTGTGTGTGTGTGTGTACAAACACTTATATTAGTAAAACTATAAATACAACCTTCTCAGTCTGTGTGCTGTTACTTGTATGTATGCTTTTAGGGATGACCATTTGGTATGATCAACTGTTGTGATCTTCCCTGGGGAAGACAGTCCAGCTATCAAAATTCCTTAGTTGTATGCAATCCTTTGTGCTGGGTGGAGATCTCCTGGGCTTCCCCACCCCCACCCCTACCCCCAGACCATGTTAGCATGTCTATTGTTCTTTTTCAGCTTGCTGGTAAAACTGGGTATAACTTCTGAAATTACGAGGAGATACAGTCTCACAGCAAACTCTTCACAGCCTGACCTTCTGGCTACTACAATCTTTCTACCCTCTCTTCCACACTGTCATTTGAGCCTTAGGTCCAGGTTTTGTTTCTCATTGTGTTCTGTTTTGTCTTAAATGTATCCACTGGGACTGGTATCCACACTTTGGGATTTTGATTTAACAGACCAATTAACAAGCAAAAACAAAAGGTGATTTTGTTAACATGTCAGTTAATAGCATTTAAGAAATAATAAGATAAACACTGTGTTACTCAGCTTTACAGCACTATAACAAATCCCCAGATGAATCAGTTTAAAAGGAGAAAGGGTTTCTTTCAGCTCATGGTTTCAGTTTATGTTAGTTACTCAATTCTGTTGCTTTAGGGCTGTGACAACATGCTGCATCTTAGCAGGCTCATGAGGCAGAGGAAATGATCCACCTAATGGCAGTAATTGGAATATAAAAATTATACTGGATGAAATCCTTTCATCTCTTTTAGTGGTGAACACTGAATGACCTAACTTCCTCTTACAAGGCTCTACCTTCTAAGAATTCCAAGACCTTCTACTGGTGCCATCAGTCATGGACCAAGCATTCAGCATATGAGCCCTTGGAAAATATTGAAATTCTTAGCCATATTAAACATCTGGAGGGCTGATCTTTAAAAGTGATGTGTTCTGGGGCTATTGGCAGAATCAGAAAATACACTAATGATTCTACCTTATGAAGTGAGACACATACACGTAAAATCTACTCTTGTTTCCTGAGCAAATGGGTAAGAAGTTGTCTTGCTTAAACTGTGAGTGTGTGCTAAGGCACTAGCCTGAACCCTATTTTCAACTGTTGCATCCTTTCCCTTGCTGGTTTACTGCATGTATGAGTTGTTAACATGTATTAAGTCTGTGAAATAAGAGCCAGGGCTCCAGCAGAGGATCCATTACTAAGCAGCTGACCTGAATATTCACACAAATGGTCTACTCTACTTGATGCCCCTAATCACCTTAGTTTCCACATCTAAGGCCTGATCTTGTGCCTATGCCCCACACCTTACCTAACAATAGATAGCATGTGCATCTTTTCATTCAGCCAGCTTGGGTTTCTGGACCTTATCAGAGTCTTACTTCAGGAGTTTACTGGTCATCAAGTCCCCTGTCTGTCATCACCAGCATGAACTGTAATTGTTTTATTGATCTTGGCCATTCCAACTGGCAGAGATGAAATCCCAAAGTCATTTTGATTTGCATTTCCTTGAGTAAGAATGCTGAAAGTTTCTTAAGTTTATCTTGGGCATTTATGTGTCATCTTTTGAGTACTCTGGTTATATACCCCATTTTTAAATTCCTTACTTCTTTTCTTGATGTCCTCTCTTTTAATTATTTATATATTTTAGATATTAAACTTCTATCAGATGTGTATTTGGTAAAAAAAAAAAAAAAATCTTTTTCCATTCTGTAGGCTCCTACTTTGTCCTAATGATATTGTGCTTTGCTGTACAGAAGCTTTTCCGTTTCATGGAGTATCATTCACTAATTGTTGATCTTAGCACCTGAGTTACGGGTGTCCTGTTCAGAAAGTCTTTTCCTATGAAAACGAGCTCAAGACTATTGACCTACTTTCTCTTCAGTAAGCTACAGGTTATCTAGTATTAGTTGAGGTCCTTGATCTATCTGGAGTTGGGACTTGTGCAGGGGTGATAAATGATGATCTATTTGCATTATCCTACATCCCGAAATAAATTTAACCATCACCATCTGTATCTGCCTCTCTACCATATTACGTGGTATGTGGTGACACCATGCCATACTGGGTTTTTAATTCCCTCCCATTGCCTTTAACATTAATAATTCTGCAAAGATTATATTATGACACTCATTTTACAGGCAGTAAAACTGAAGTCTTATGTGTTTAAATGAATTCATTATGCTCATCTACAAGTATGTAGCGAAACTGAGATTTGTGTGTTTGTCAGTGCTGTTGTAATTGTTGGCCTTTGTGAAGCTTGGAATTGAACACATTTCACAAACGCTAAGTAAGCATTTTACTTACTGTATTCATTCCCAGAAATGAGTTTTAAATGACAATTCTTTTAAAATTTATTTATTTATATTAGAGAATTTCTTCATTTACGTTTCAAGTGTTATCCCATAAGTTCCCTATACCCTCCCTTGGCCGTGCTCCCCTACCCACCCACTCCCACTACTTGGCCCTGGCATTCCCCTATACTGAGGCATATAAACATTGTTAGACCAAGGGCCTTTCTTCCCGAATAATGGCTAACTAGGCCATCTTCTAATAAATATGCACCTAGAGACATGAGCTCTGGGGGTTCTGATTAGTTCATATTGTTGTTCCATCTATCAGGTTGCAGACCCCTACAGCTCTTGGGTACTCTCTCTAGCTCCTCCTACATTGGGGACCCTGTGTTCTGCCCTATAGATGATTGTGAGCATCCACTTCTGTATTTGTCAGGGACTGTTAAATGACAATTCTTTAACCCCTCTTTTCAGTCATCTTTTTCTCTATGTTCTCTATCTGGTTAACTATGAAACTAACTATTCAGGGGTAAATGACTCTAATAAATCTTCAATTCCCAGTAATATTCCAAAGGTATATACATGATATAAATTATTTCTTAGTTAGCTATTTATAATATTCCTTTTTAAATTTAAGCTTTCTTAGAGATTTAAGTCTACTTTTATATCATTACCATATTAAGTTTTATTTAAAAAAAACTCAAAGAAAAACTGTGCTACATTGTTTTGTTTTGTGGTATTCAGGACTGAGGGTTTTGTTCAATAAGTGTCTGATTTGAAAGATCAGCTATATATTACCAGCCAAAAGTGATCTGTCTCATTCTCAGATATTAGTTTCTAATAAATTAGATTTAATATATCATATGGACATTTATAAGGCTGCTCTACATGCAACATCATTGATTTAATATCGATCTGGTTCATGGCTGGTGTGTTTAATTTAAAAATACTATGTCAGACTCAGTATTTAATGTGCTTGCCTTGATGGTATTTTGGCTCAGTGTTCAACTGTCTGATTTGATAAGAAACATATTGCTTTGAGGCATGAAAAAATTTTAAGAGAATATTATCAGTAACAGTAAGCAGATGTATTACTGTAGAGAAAGGATTATGTTTAGTACAGAAATCTGAAGTGGTAATATGATCCAAAAGATACAGTAGTTTTGTTTAGGTAAACAGAGTCTTCTGACTGAATTTAATCAAATAAACAGCAATGAATAGGCATGTAAGCCTTCTCAAAGGTAAATATTTTTTAGCAAATTAAACATCGACTTTCTTGGGGCTTTCTTTGTAGAAGAACTAACTTGTGTGTTTTGGTAAGCTCCTACTTAATAAGTAAACCTGCTCCTGTTTACAGTTTTTAATATATTTGCATTCTGAAAATCTCTAGCTTCAATATGTCACAATGAACACTCCAAAATCTAATTGATGGGTAGACCGAATCCAAGGCCCTCTGCAGTATCCAAGTCTCCAACTGTGCATTTAGACTCGATGCATTTTAACTGTTTGTGCAATATCACTTTGGCTGACTTGCCAAGAGAATGGATTTTAATGTTTAGTTGTGATTCCTCTTTCCTTCCAGGAAACCCCCTGTACTTCCCTGGCATCCTCCTTCCTTGTTCATTATCCTTATCAGAGCAGCTACTCCAGTGAATCTCACTATCATGCAGCCCAGAACTCCCAAGACATTCTTCACTGGTGATCCTCTTTTGCTATCAAATTTGTTAGTGTGAGTTCATTCAGCTCTTTCCATTTCTTTTGCATGCTAATATTTCTTTCTGCCTCAGTGAAAATCCTTGTTAGGTACTTACTTGAAAAGCCATATTTTAGTTCTTTGGTTTTTGGTATATTCTGAATCAACATCTGTGTTTTGTGCTTAAATTTTCATCCATTGACTATAATTATTTTTTACTACTTCAAATACAGAGTTACCTCTTATGCATGGAGAGCTTACTGTTCACTCTCCCTAACTCCATGGGATTTATGGCAATTTCTTAATAATACCCACAGGAAGACTAGAAGATCCTGAGTTACTGAAGAGATTGCGAGCCATCTATTGCTCTGTCTATCCTCCCACATATCCTGTAGGATAATTGTCTGAAGAAGGGGCTCTCATCAGCTATGGAAAGAAGCTCATATTTAGACTAAAACTGTCCAATCAGAGAGCTGTTAGGTTTCACCCTTCCAGACCACACAGCTTGACTACAGATTCATGACAGCAGTAGACCCCCATACCTGCTGTTTGTGGTTGCTGCTTCCTGTTCCATGGTAATTATTCTGCAACTTCATGGAACAACTTAGTCTCCATACACAAGCACTTCCCTTAGCTCATAGTCTCTCTGTTCTTCCACTCACCCACTCCTTCCTTTTTTCCCACTCTCTCTCTCTTTCCTTTAATATTTGTTGTACTCTAATAAACATAGATAAATTTTTAAACCCCAGCCTTGGAGGTTTATAATTAGTACCTGCTGAAAAAATAATAATAATTTTCTGTCTTAAAGTTGTGTGTTTTTGTTTCTTTTACACCAGACTCCTCCTGATTAATCTTCCTTGTTCTCTAAGATCTAAATTAATCCTAAGCAATTTTCCCTTAAGAGAGCAATTATAATTATTGTTTGTGTTTGCATTTTAATGTGCTTTGTATTTATTCATTTTTGTTCTTACCAAAATACATTCACCTTGAAGGCAGGGCAATAATATTAATGTCTAACAAAATCTAAATCTATCTTTCCCTTTGCCGTCATCCTTTTCATAACTTTTTGTTTCAGTTTCCATCTTATTCAAACAAAACCATCTCTCTCTCTCTCTCTTTCTCTGCCTCTGTCTCTGTCTCTCTGTCTCTGTGTGTGTGTGTGTGTGTGTGTGTGTGTGTGTGTCCCCGCATGTGTGTATAAGAATTAAGTATTATGTTAACTATGGCTTCACAATGAGTGTACATTATATTATTGTTGTTCATCACCTCTGGGCACACAAAACTCATTCTAATTTTGTCACTAAATAATTCCAACCCTCTATAATGCTTTCTACTTAAATTTCTCAACAATAACATATACACTCTAAAGTAAAAATAATGTAATAAATAAATAGTGCTACAATATGTTACTTTCACTTTTACCCCAGCATTGCTAAGATCAGAGAATAATGCTATCTTTGTTCATTTCTGACACACAGCACTCTGATGTGTTGGAAGACAGTCCAGTCACAGCCATTGTGCTTAGATGGTGCTGAGTATGAACCTGTAGCACAGTTTGTAGCTTTAACATCTAATCTACTAGAGTACTCCTCATAGCTTATGAGATGAGAAAATGTTTAATCACTGTCACTAATGGATATTTTTAAGCATAAGGAGATTTAAAAGTGTTTCACCTAAAATGTGGAGTTAGACCAGCCACTTCAGGTGTACTTCAGGTAAATAGATTACAAGTAAATTGCAGGCATTTATTGATGTGAAAAAGGCTTTTAGGTGATTGCACGGAAACAGTTTTATCATCACCGAAACTCCTTGTGATTTTATTCTAAGTAAATTTCACTTCAGATTGCATCATGTAAGTTTGAGATAAAATAAACCTTACATGCTAGCTTCCATCTGCTTCCATCAATCCACTGGAAAACAACATGATTATCCTCATACCAAAGCAAAAGAGTATTTCCAGTTTGCATTGCTAGCCAAAGAAGGCAACAAATGGATATGACCTTTGGAACAGTGCAAGAACTCAAATGTCTTCTCCACTGAACTCCTAGCCAAGTTTACAGCCAGATCAAGTCAACACCCCTCAAGAACTGTATGTAATCTTGGAATTCATCCTGTCAGCTCGTACCACAGGATAAAATTTGGGCTGCCAAAGCAACTGAAAATTAAGGAAATATCCAAAAGTGGAAAACAGACCGCAGTAAGAAAACAAGCGATGCTTTTAAGCCACCTACAAATGCTTAAATAATTCTCAAATATGTGTATTCCTGATGAAGTCAGGAGACACTGGAGAGCAATGGCTGGGGAGCCAAAGTTGATCATATAGGATTGTTCCCTAGGAGTGGCATTTCCTTAGATCTCCTTTAATTAATTGCCCTAGTGTGTTTATTTTTCTACTGTAGTCTTTTAGGTGTATTTTTCCTTCTCTTCAGCCCAGAGTACTTCTTGCATCCTATTGCGATCTCTTTGTGACATAAATTCCTCTGATCTGTTTTTGTCATGCACAGATTTATTTATTTTTCAAGAGGAGTGTGTGTGGGGGGGGGGGTGTCTTTATGCTGGGTATGATAATCTGGGTTGGCAGTTGTATACTCTCAGAGCTTGGAATGCATTTTTTCAAGCCTGTATAGCTTTGAAAGTTTCTACCAGGCTAGAGAGATGACTTAGGGATTAAGAGTGCTTATTATTAAAATCAGCTTCAGTTTCCACTATCATACCAGGTAACTCACAATTGCGTATAACTCCAGTTTATGTGTAATGTTCAATAGTCTATGAGCAGGTGTTGTTTCCAAAAAGCAACAAATTAACAATGGGAAAATGCCAAATGCAGTCATTTCACACCTGTCATGGCAAGTGAGCTCACCAACACACCAATTTCAAGTCCCAGAGCTGATAGATTAATTTTTTACTTCATTATAGAAGAAATTTTTTTCATTTGTTCTTTAGGGATATGTGCTTTGAAACAGGCACTATATTTTCAGGATGGAGCAATAGTCAAAATTGAGTTTTCATTTACCTCATCCTGCTACAACTGCTCTAGCCTACAGCAACCCATTCACCTAAGTTGTTGATGGAATCATTCTTTAAAAAACAAATATGGTCCCGGTGCTCTTAAGAGTAAATGGAGATAATTATATCCACTTAAAATTAGACTGTTGTAAATTCAAGGCTATAGATAACATTTCCACAACGCCTTTTCTCAGATTAAAAGCAAATGCCTTCAATTTGATGTGCCAAAAAAGGTAGCTATTAGATTCATGTGACGTTAAATTCAAATGAAATAGGATTAAAAGATTTTAAATATTTTTTCAGGTAGTTTGGTAAAATACCCTGACCAAACAACTTCTGGGAAGAAAGATTTATTTTAGCTTATGGTACAGCCCATCATAGTGTGGAAGTCAAGGCAGTTGGAGCTTGAAGCAGTTCATTATATCACATCCACAATTAAGAAGTCGAATACAAAGGAAGTCATGTTTCTGCCCACCTCCTTTTTTATTCTCATATATTTCAGAATATCAGGAGGGAATAATACCACACAATAGGTGGGTTTTCCCAGCTCTTTCAACCCAATCAAAATAATCTCACCCAAAACAAATCCAGAGGTCTAGCTCCCAGGTTCTAGATTCTGTCAAGACAACAATTCACACTAACCATCACAAATAGAATTAATAATGTGTTTCCCTAGTTGCATTACTCTCCAATCAAATGCTAAGGAACCTTGGGTGGCTAGTGGTTACCATATTGGACAACAGAAACACAGAAGGAACATTGTCATCATTTCAAAAATGTACTACTGAGCTGTGCTATCTAACCTACACCTACATTAAATCAATCTTCTGATTTTATGCTATTTCACAGATAGTAGTAACCCAACACATGGTTGCTCAATGGTCAAGCATAATATTCTACTAGTACTTAGTAATTTCCAATATGTGAAGACTGGCAGACTCAGACTGTTGAATTAGCAGAGTTCAAGGAAAAGAATTGATTCAACAGTAGTCGTTCATCCTGTTTGAGGGCTAGACCCTGGTGAAGTGATAGATGGGAGGAGGTGAAGGGGAAGCAGCCCAGACACACCAGTAGGTTGCAGGTACATAATGCTCAACACAGAGAAGGAGGCGCTGTGACATAGTGCCAGTATGACATAAGTGTCAAGCATAGCAATGCCACAAAGTCATGCAGAGGGACATGAACATAGCCTCTTTGGTTACACTTTGGTTGAGAAGAAATTTACTGTATGCCATGAAAATGATAACCAGGATTGAATCAAAGAAAACTGAGCAGGAAAGCACTCTTGTCAAGGAGGAAAATGAATATTCAAGAGAAAAAAAGAAAAGAAAATCAGACACTTAAGGAATTAAATGAAAAATAAGAATAATTGATATTAAAAAAGAAAGTGAATCCAATTAAAAGTAAAATCAAATTCTTCTTATGAAGTTAAAGTATGTAATTTATTTTATGATGTAATTCCAAAGTTCTATTTCCAAATCATACTTTCACAATAGGCAGAGGGGCTCATGTGCAACCTGAGAACTCTGGAGGCTGAATCAGGTGGTAACAAACTCAAAGCAAAATTTAAAGAATGCAACAAAAAGATGTTGGGGTATTTTTATAAGACATCCCTAAAAATGTGATTTTTGACTAACAGATTATCATTTAACAATTGTTAGTCAGTTGTCTATAGTCATGTTTGCATGCATATACAATGTTCTTACATGCATAGATGTAACCACACATAGCATTTAGCCCATAATACTCTTACTTCTCTGCTTACCTTTCTCCCATTTTCCTCTTCTTGACCTCCAACCTCATTTTCTACATTAAAAGGTGATCAATAGGATATATTAGTCCATATTTTAATCTACGCGTTCTAATAACACTCACATATTTATACAATTTTGGGTTACTGTTGCTTTTAAAATTAGGATTATATTTTGAATAATTTCTATGCCTTGCTTTTTCTTATTCTATAAATACATAATAGAGACCATTCTGCAGTTCCCATAGCATGAAAAGATTCTTCTAAAAGTCCCATCATGTTTCACGGTGCATTATCATCCCTAGAGCAAAGATCATTACCACTGTGTTCAATTTAGTGCCACAGTAAACAGTGACACACTGAGTACACTCTGCATTAATCTAATCCCACTGCCCCCCAGCCCCCGGAATGCAACCTTAGGAATAGAAACAGTTGACCAAAACGCCATTGGTATTTTTTTTTAATTTGCATTGATGTAGCTTTATGGGGGGAAAAGAAGTATATTCCATCACCAATGTGAGAAAATGCACTTTTCCATGCATCCCCACTAGCAATAAATGCTAAATGTCAGACCAATAGATCTAAAACAGTGGCCCACTGCCATTTCATCTGGTACTGGTACAACTACTGTAGAGTTTGAGCATTTTTTCAGTGCTTGCAGTGCATGTGCCTTTATTCTATTTTGAATTGTTTCTTTGGATACTTTAGCTATCTTCCCTTCACATCTACTATTATTATCTACTTAGCAATATTCATTCTTGGTCCGCTGCATTCTAATTCTGTTCTAAAATTTACCTATCATTTGGTAAGTTTGAAATCTATTATCACGTGGTATTTGTCTTCAAATTTCTTTATATAGTGAATTACGTTGATGGATTTCCGTATATTAAACCATCCCTGCATCCCTGGGATAAAGCCTACTTGGTCATGATGAATGATCATTTTGATGTGTTCTTGGATTCGGTTTGCAAGGATTTTATTGAGTATTTTTGCATCAATATTCATAAGATAATTGGTCTAAATTCTCTTTCTTTGTTGGATCTTTGTGTGGTTTAGGTATCAGTAATTGTGGCTTCATAGAATGAATTGGGTAGAGAACCTTCTGTTTCTATTTTGTGGACTAGTTTGAGGAGAGTTAAAATTAGGTCTTCTTTGAAGGTCTGATAGAACTCTGCACTAAACCATTCTGGTCCTGGGCTTTTTTTGGTTGGGAGACTATTGATGACTGCTTCTATTTCTTTAGGGGATATGAAACTGTTTAGATCATTAATCTGATCCTGATTTAATTTTGGTGCCTGGTATCTGTCTAGGAAGTTGTCCATTTCATCCAGGTTTTCCAGTTTTGTTGAGTATAGCCTTTTGTAATAGGATCTGATGATGTTGTGGATTTCCTTGAGTTCTGTTGTTATGACTCCTTTTTCATTTCTGATTTTGTTAATTAGAATACTGTCCCTGTGCCCTCTAGTTAGTCTGGCTAAGGGTTTATCTATCTTGTTGATTGTTTCTCAAAGAACCAGCTCTTGATTTGGTTAATTCTTTGAATAGTTCTTTTTGTTTCCACTTGGTTGATTTCAGCCCTGAGTTTGATTATTTCCTGCCATCTACTCCTCTTGGGTGAATTTGCTTCCTTTATTTCTAGAGCTTCTAGGTGTGCTGTCAGGCTGCTAGTGTATGCTCTCTCTAGTATCTTTTTGGAGGCACACAGGGCTATAAGTTTTCCTCTTAGGACTGCCTTCATTGTGACCCATAAGTTAAGGTATGTTGTGACTTCATTTTCAATAAACTCTAAAAAGTCTTTAATTTCTTTCTTTATTTCTTCCTTGACCAAGTTATCATTGAGTAGAGTGTTGTTCAGTTTCTACGTGAATGCTGGCTTTCTATTATTTATGCTGTTATTGAAGATCAGCCTTAGTCCATGGTGATCTGATAGGATGCATGAGATAATTTCAATATTTTTGTATCTGTTGAGACCTGTTTTATGACTGATTGTATGGTCAGTTTTGGAGGAGGTACCATGTGGTGCTGAGAAGAAACTATAACCTTTGGTTTTAGGATAAAATGTTCTGTAGCTATCTATAAAATCCATTTGTTTCATAACTTCTGTTAGTGTCCATGTATCTCTGTTTAGTTTCTGTTTCCAGGATCTGTCCATTGGTGAGAGTGGGGTGTTGAAGTCTCCCACTATTATTGTGTGAGGTGCGATTTGTGCTTTGAGTTTTTCTAAAGTTTCTTTAATGAATGTGGCTGCTCTTGCATTTGGAGCAAAGATTTTCAGAATTGAGATTTCATCTTGGTAGATTTTAACTTTGATGAGTATGAAGTGCCCCCCCCCTTGTCTTTTTTGAAGGATGGATCATCCAGAGACTACTCCACCCGTGGATCCATCCCATAATCAGCCACCAAACCCAGAAACTATTGCATATGCCAGCAAGATTTTGCTGAAAGGACCCTGATATAGCTATCTCGAGTGAGGCTATGCCAGTGCCTGGCAAATACATAAGTGGATGCTCACAGTCATCTATAGAATGGAACACATGGCCCCCAATGGAAGAGCTAGAGAAAGTACCCAAGGAGCTGAAGGGGTCTGTAACCCTATAGGTAGAACAACAATATGAACTAACTAGTAAACCCCCAGAGCTCATGTCTCTAGATGCATATGTAGCAGAAGATGGCCTAGTTGGCTATCATTGGGAAGAGAGGGCTCTTTGTATTGCAAACTTTATATGCCCCAGTACAGGGGAACAAAGCCAGGGCCAAGAAGTGGGAGTGGGTGGGTAGGGGAGCAGGGCTGGGGGAAGGTATAGGGAACTTTCGGGATAGCATTTGAAATGTAAATAAAGAAAATATCTAATAAAAAAAGAAGAAATCTATTATCACAGATATCTGTTTAAACTGATTCTATGTAAATAATGTAACTTTGTATGTATCATTTCTGGATTTCACAGTATAAAATTCATTTTATACATACACTATATATACTCTTTTAATTTTTCTTTCAATAAGGATTTTATATTTATTTGAACTGTTTAATCTTATTGTAAAAGTACTGCTTTAAGTATTAAAATAAGTGAATTCAGGGGCCAGGTGTACAGCTCAAACTCAGTAATGCTCAGTAATAAGGTACTTGCCTAACATGTATGAGACTCGGGGTTCAAACCCCAACAATGAAAAGAAAACAAGGAAACAAAGTATTTTAATTCCTGTCAATTATGCCAATAAGTATTACTACTATATTAACTAAACTTTTAGGGAAACAATTCAGAACAAAGCTTCTTCATGGGCACGCCTTTAATCCCAGCACTCGGGAGGCAGAGGCAGGCAGTTTTCTGAGTTCAAGGCCAGCCTGGTCTACAGAGTGAGTTCCAGGACGGCCAGGGCTACACAGAGAAACCCTGTCTTAAAAAAAAAAAAAAAAAAAAAAAAAAAAAAAAAAAAAAAAAAAAAAAAAAAAAAAAAAAAAAAAAACACCAACAAATTTTAGCCCAGTGTGGTGGTGCACGACTTTAATCCCAGCACTCGGGAGGCAGAGGCAGGCAGATTTCTGAGTTCGAGGCCAGCCTCGTCTACAAAGTGAGTTCCAGGACAGCCAGGGCTATACAGAGAAACCCTGTCTCGAAAAACAAAAAACAAAACAAAACAAAACAAAACAAAACAAAACAAAACAAAAAAAAGCTTCTTCATACAAAAACCCATCCCACCAACATATAATATTTTAGGTATGTGTCATGACTTTAACATAAAACATGAAAATATGCATTTGAAATGATATATTATTCTGTATTATTTATCTTTGCTGAAAATGGTAGTATTTAAACAAAACAGTAATGAGACTATTGAACATAATCAATTAATTATAATAGTAATAAAGTGTGGCTTAAAATATTTACATTTTTAGTAAAAACTGCTAGTCTGCCGAAAGCAATCTGCAGATTCAATGCAATCCCTATCAAAATTCCAGCTGAATTCTTCCACTAATTAAAAAGGACAATTTGCAGCTGGGCATGGTGGCATACACCTTTAATCCCATCACTCGGGAGGCACAGGCAGGCAGATTTCTGAGTTTGAGGCCAGCCTGGTCTACAAAGTGAGTTCCAAGACAGCCAGGGCTATACAGAGAAACCCTTTCTCAAAAAACCAAAAAAAAAAAAGAAAGAAAGAAAGAAAAGAAAAAAAGAAAAAAACCCTAGGATAGAAAAAACTATTCTCAACAATAAAAGAACCTCTTGGGGAATCAGCATATCTGACCTAAAGCTGTACTACCGAGCAATTGTGATAAAAATTGCATGGTACTGTTACAGTGATAGACAAATCAATGGAATAGAATTGAAGACCCAGAAATGAACCCACACACTTGATCTTTGACAAGGGAGCTAAAACCATCCAGCGGAAAAAAAGACAGCATTTTCAACAAATGGTGCTGGCACAACTGGCGGTCAACATGTAGAAGAATTTGAATTGATCCATTCTTATCTCCTTGTACAAAGCTCAAGTCTAAGTGGATCAAAGAACTCCACATAAAATCAGAGACACTGAAATTTATAGAGGAGAAAGTGGAGAAAACCCTCGAAGATATGGACACAAGGGGAAAATTCCTAAATGGAACAGCAATGGCCTGTGCTGTAAGATCTAGAATCGAGAAATGGGACCTCATAAAATTGCAAAGCTTCTGTAGGGCAATAGATACTGTCAATAGGACAAAAAGGTCACCAACAGATTGGGAAAGAATTTTTACCAATCCTAAATCTGATAGGGGATGAATATCCAATATATACAAAGAGCTCAAGAAGCTGAACTCCAGAAATTCAAATAACCCCATTTAAAAATGGAGTACAGAGCTAAACAAAGAATTCTCAATTGAGGAATACCGAATGGCTGAGAAGCACTTGAAAAAATGTTCAAAATCCTTAATCATCACAGAAATGCAAATCAAAACAACCCTGAGATTCCACCTCACATCAGTCAAAATGGCTAGGATCAAAAATTCAGGTGACAGTAGATGCTGGAGTGGATGTGGAGAAAGAGGAACACTCCTCCATTGCTGGTGGGATTGCAAGCTGGTACAACCACTCTGGAAATCAGTCTGGCAGTTCCTCAAAAAACTGGACATAGTACTACTGGTCGATCCAGCAATAACTCTCCGGGCATATACCCAGAAGATGTTCCAACTGGTAATAAGGACACATGCTCCACTATGTTCATAGAAGCCCTATTTATAATAGTCAGAAGCTAGACCCAGATGTCCCTCAGCAGAGGAATGGATATAGAAAATGTGGTACATTTACACAATGGAGTGCTACTCAGCTATTAAAAACAATGAATTTATGAAATTCTTGGGCAAATGGATATATCTGGAGGATATCATCCTTAGTGAGGTAACCCAATCACAAAAGAAGTCACTTGATATGCATTCACTGATAAGTAGATATTAGCCCAGAAACCTAGAATACCCAAGATACAACTCCCAAAACACAAGAAAATCAAGATGGAAGACCAACGCATAGATACTTCATTCCTCCCTAGAATAGGGAATAAAATATCCATGGAAGTAGTTGCAGTCAAAAAGTTTGGAGCTAAGATGAAATGATGGACCATCCAGAGACTGCCCCACCCAGGGGTCCATTCTATAATCAGTCACTAAACCCAGATACTATTGAATACGCCAGCAAGATTTGGCTGAAGGGACCCTGATATAGCTGTCTCCTGTGAGGCTTTGCCAGTTCCCTGGCAAATACAGTCATCTATTGGATGGAACGCAGGGCCCCCAATATAGGAGGTAGAGAAAGCAAGAACCCAAGGAGCTGAAGGGGTCTGCAACCCTAGAAGAGGAACAACAATATGAACTAACCAGAACCCCCAGAGCTCGTGTCTCTAGCTGCATATGTAGCAGAAGATGGCCTAGTTGGCCATCATTGGGAAGAGAGGCCCCTTGGTCTTGCAAACTTTATATGCCCCAGTACAGGGGAATGCCAGGGCCAAGAAGTAGGAGTTAGTGGGTAGGGGAGCAGGGCGGGGGGAGGGTATAGGGGACTTTTGGGATAGCATTTGAAATGTAAATGAAGAAAATATCTAATAAAAACAAAGAGGAGAAAATATTTATATTTTAATCTGTAAGTGATAATTTATAGTTACATAAATAATGTATATATAAAAACATTGTGGTGATATAATTATTTAACATTTTATAATATAAAGTATAGTAATATTTTAGTATGCTTTTTAATGTCTGCTGATAAAATAACTATTGTTAATCTTTTATATCTCTGTATTTTATGTGGGCCTTTTTGTTTGCTTATTTGTTTCTAGACCGGGTCTCACTATGTTGCTGTAGCTGTCGTGGAAGTTACAATCTAGACCAGACATGCCTTGAGCTCCCAGAGATCTGCCTGTCTCTGGATTAAAGGCATGAACCACCAACCTGTTCTACAGGCAATTTTAAGACTCATAAATGTAAACTTTTGAAGGAAGAAATGAATTAGCTGAATACTAAATACATTCAATGGGGAATGACAATGGCACGTTCATTCTATCCCACACCCAGTCATATAAGTTTACATCTTTATTTCTCTTCCATGCTTTCCACATTTGTGACGTCTTCCTCTTTCTTTTTTTAATTATACACAGTTTTATTCATAATTCATATGGAAATAGATTATAGAAAAGGTTAGACCTCAATTAACAGCATTCCAGGTACATCAAGCCATGCTATGTTTAAGTTTTATTCTGAATACCCAGGCATAATATTAAATAGAAATGAAACAATCCAGTATCTTATGATCTCATGAGATAAACTCTGTTTTAAGATTATATATGTTGTATTTTATAAAAATAAAGAGAAAAACAATATGCTTCATGGATGTGTAGTCAGGTGTGGCAGAAGAGGGTGCCTCTACAGACCCTTACTGAGGCACCCCTTCCCCTTGAGGGACCAGCCACACAATGGTATAGTATGGAATAGAGTTTATTCAGGGCATGGGGAAGGAAGTCGAGGGAGTAGAGACAAAGAAAGCTAGAGAGCAGGGGATGTCGGGGGGTGGGGGTAGAGTGGAGCCTGGCCATGAGCATATGGGGGGGATAGAGAGAGAGAGGGAACAGGAACAAGGGGAAAGAGCAGGAGCAAGAAAGCAAGAGAGAGAGAGGAGGGGCAAGCAGCCCCTATTATAGTGACTCAGGCATACCTGACTTTTGCCAGGTAACTGTGGGGTGGAGCCTAGACAAAATGCCAACATTCCCCCATTTTGGTTTAATTTAAAAGGAAAAATTAAAAGGGGGTGATGATGATACAGGAATAGGGTCATCATGATTTTTAACTATTTCCTGTTGATTTTGGGGTGATATGTCTCTAGGAAACTTTAAAAAAAAATGGTATGAGAATGCTGGTCCAATCTTAAAAAGAGTTGGCTGTTTCCTTGCTGTTCAGGGTCTATGAAACCATCTGTGGATAGATCAGAATGAACACATTCAGTAGAAGCGTCTGTGTCTGCGAAGATTGGAGCATCTGGAGCTTCTCTGGACCTTCCTGGATATAGTAAATGCCTGGACTTGACAAGATGCTAAAACACNCATATATATTATACATAGAGAATAAGGTTAAGTACATTTGAGGGGAAAAATTAAGTGTTCATTTGGAAGTTTGGGTGTACATTTGAAAATACATTTAAAACCCTTAGGTCTTGGTGTTTGGGAAAGGTGAATCCCAAGCCCAGGAATAGGAGAGGAATACCACCCTCTGGAATAGGTAGGTGTACTTACCTAGAAGAACTTTATTTGATCCATGAGGTGTAGATCTGAGTGACTTTCCTGTAGCTTATATGTTTGCAAGAGCCAGATTTGTTGACAGCATGAACAGTAAGATGAGCTAAGGGAAGACAAAAACCTTTCGTGGAACAGAAGGAACAAGATGGACCTTTTTCCTTCTGTCTAGGAGACTGAATCCATATATAACGAGTAACAATTTTAAGTTTATAATCGAGAGACAAAAGAAACTTAAAACATTGACCTTGTGAATAGAGTTGATCATATACCTTAAGTCTACAGTTAAAGTACAATCAAATGAAACATATTTAGGTATGACGATTTATAGTGTAGAGTCAGCATGAGAAACACTTTAAATTCAGTTAAAAGACAAAGAAAACTTAAAATCTGAATTTGAGATTATATAGTTGATTGTATAATAGAATATTTTATTAGGGTTAGGCAAATTTATAATGTTAAGATAATGGCATAGCAAGAAGAGGAAATATGAAGCATTTAGTTGCTGGAAACTGAGTTTACATAAGGGAGTAACAGGTTACATCTGTGAAAGCTTACATCTGAACCTATGTATCATTTATTGTGAAGTCTATAAGAAAACTGCTAGTCTTAGCTAGTTAATGAGTTTATTAATGAGAAAATATAGTGGTGGATTACCTTGGAGTAAGGAGCTAAGTCTGTTTTCTAGCTGTCAAACTACAGTTACCTTAGCTGTTAATGTAGTCAGAAATCTGTGGAAGAATAAATTATAATCTAGGAGTCATATATCAAATGCATTTAAATGACAGAGTTTCATCCATGGTCCACTATCTAAACAGTTCTCAGGTCCCCATGGTCTTCATGGTAACTTGGGTGGAGACAGTCAGGTTTTCAAGCCCAGAAGACAAAGAGCTTTTTCTCTGAGGAGTAGATAGTAGATATGTGTGAAATGAGAAATGACCCACCTTGACTTAGGCAATATGAGACATTTGACTCTCAGGGTATCCTGTTCTGTCCACAGTGTATACCAAGCCCTGGCAGTGGGCAAGGCAATGGCGGTGTTTCTCAGTGGTTATGATACCACAATCCAGGCAGTCTCTTGTCTCTGTGCATATATCTTCTCAGAGACCTTAGGGGGTGACTGTCAAGCTTAGGGAGCCTCTGTCATAAGCTTAAACATTTACCATATTTCTGACAAGGTTGAGAGCGGTATCTATTAAACATAATCTGATTATGGTTTCCCATCTCCAAATCTGCCCAGATCCTCCCCACCTCCCTACCCACCAAATATGTATTCTTTCTTGTTCTCTCTCATTAGAAAACTAAAAGGTATCTAGAAGAAGAGAGGAAAAGATTAAAATAAGATAAAACAAAAACAAATGTAGGGACAGAAAAGCAAAGGACCAAGGAAAAATCACCACCAGAGACATACATTGGCACAAACAAAAATTCCATAAAATCACAAGAATAGAAACCATAAAATATATAAGCAAAAGACCAGCTAGGGAAGAGGGGTGAGAGAAAGAGGAAAAGAAAGAAAAAGGGGAAAAAAGAAGGGGCAAAGAAGAAAGGAGAAGAAAAGGAGGAAGAGAAAAAGGAGGAAGAAAAAAAAGGAGAAGGAGAAGAAACAAGCCCAGACAATGTATGAGATAAAAATACCTCCAAAAATACCACTGAGTTCATTTTGACTTGGACATTTATTGAAGAACATGGGGCCTGCTTTTAACCATAGTCTGTATACCAATTTTTCATCATTTCTAAAGGAGTCCTTGAGACATATCCATTTGCACATGCACTCATACAGACAAATTTACACATACATAAATAAATTGAATAAATCTTGCAAAACTAAAAAAAAAATCATTAAAGTATGTCCTTCTTAGAAAAACTAAAATACCATTAAAAGGATTTGCATGCAACAATAAAAGTTCAAGACAAGTATCACAAACAGAAAAAAAAATGAAGACATTTCAAAATAGTTAAATGATTTTTAACCATGCATTTACAGGTCATTCACAGAGTAAATTTAACCTATCTAAAAGATGGGTCAATTGTTTTCATCCCTTCTGGCTTCTTTGCTTTAGTCAAAAGGGTTAACCAGAATTGAGACTGTATTAATTGGATCAGATGAGTAGTGTTTTCTAGTCTAATGTCTTGAATGTCTCCACCAAAACTTACTGGCCTTTGATCGTTTATGCATTTATTAAACAATCATCAGGTGGTGAAGGTTCAGACTTCATGAACAGATTAATACATTGTAAGAAAAGTAAGTTAGTGAGTTATTGCCAGAGTGTTTCTATTATAAAAGTCACCTCTGACTCTTGTATATCCTTTCTTCTTGTCCTCGATTTCCCTGGCTGTTACACTTTTTCTGCCCCCTCTTTCTCAGGCCCAAGGGGATAGATATGGTGGAGACATCCATTACACTGATGAATGTTTCAAAGTCTCTTTCTTTGCATTATTCCTGACTGTATCTCTGTATTAGTTCACAACTGGAGCAAGGAAAAGCTTTTCTGTCGATAGCTCAGCAAGGCACTTATCTATGAGTTTAACAGAATGGCTTTAGGAGTAATCTTATTGCCACAGTTTTTTGCTTGTTTGTTTGTTTGTTTGTTTAGGGATGTTGTTTTGTTTTTGGTTTTGTTTCAGAAAAGCAGTATTTGTTTTTCCAACAGTTTCATAAGCTATATAGACTCAGGTTCTTAGGTCACACAAGCAGTGTCAGGTATGGGATACGCCTTGTGACCTGGACCTTAACTCAAATCAGATATTGCTTGATTATCCCACAAACTTTGTCCCACCACTGTTCTAGGTTATCTTGCAGGAAGGACAGCATTGTAGATCAAAACCTCTCTCTTTTCATCCAACATGAAATCCCCTGTGACTTGGGTCTCTTCCAAGCCCAGTTTCCTTGACTCTGATAACATCCAACTAAACATGCTCCTCGTGAAAATAAAGCTTGAGTGTTAAAACAGTGTATATTTTACCCAATAGGAAGACCAGGGCTTAATCTTGGAAAGATTTGTCCCCAGCTCTCCATAGTATTGTCACAGGCTCTCTCCTGAAGACCAATCACAGCCTTGGTCTTCTTAAACTCATGTGTGTTAAACATGTTGAAGATGCCTGTCTCTATAAGGACTCTGAATCACCTCACTGACAATGTAGGTCTAAAATGCTTATAAAGCAGGAAAGTAATTTCAACTTGTTTTCAAACAAGTTACAGTATTTAAAAAGCAGTCACAGTATTAGTAAAGAAACTGATATATTTCTGTCTTTACAAAACAGTTATTTAATATTTTTGGAAGTGCTAACTGTTCACTGAGGTTTTGTCCCAATCTACATATAACATTGAAAAATTCAAGGGTATCAGCTCATTCTTTGCTGGACTTCTCATGACTTTTTTCAAAAACATGATTAAACAAGTATAGAAAAGAATATTTTGTTTTAATGTAATTCTTTTATGCTCTGCCATTTTCAATGTTTTTCTATCATATAGAAGGACATTTTGTTGTCCTTTACTTCAAAGTTTAAGTCATAAACATTTTACCAGCAGTCATTTCTTAATTTATTACATTTGTGAATTTAATACATGTTTGCATGTGTGTTAACAGAAGACACCCTTAAAAAGTTAGTGTTGACTTATTTTAAACATTTTCATATCTTGTTTAAGAAAGTTATACCATATGATGACTATATCAAAGTAAACTTGAAATTTCAAAATAAAGTACACAAAAATATGGTAGGCTAATAGTTGAAGCAGCAATAAACAAAACCATACCTGTGTATACATGTGTGTGTGCCTTTGCATGTGTGTGTGTGTGCGTGTGTGTGTGTGTGTCCTAAACCCTTAAATGTGGACCTGAACATGATTTACTGTGCTTCATAAACTCAGAAATGATGAATGCTGCTAAATTACCTATTTGCCTGTAGTGGAAGAGGGCAACACCTAGGTCCACATGTAATAAATATTAAAGCCATCTCATCTTGAGGACTTATACGGCCAATGAACTACAAGGACCACTATAGAGTTAGTCTGGATTATTCATATCTCTGTACCTGTAACTCACAACTACTTCATGACTGCATCCACTACTGACCATTAGTTAAAACTATATTGAAGTTTTGTTTACAAGTTAGAATTTATCTTGCTGACATTATTCTCAGATACTTTAATTTTAAAATTTTCCATTCTGAGGCTTATTTTAATTGCTAAATATTTCTTCATTTCAATTGTGAGAATCAGAAAGGCATAGAGAGTAATGGTCACATAGGGTTTTCCACTCACAAAAAAATACACAGTCATCTTCCCCACAGTTTAACAAACACCAACTTTTTCTTTTAGACCCTCATTGCTTTTATCTTAGTAGTGTGATTATAGAACATCAAAGAAGTTGCATTTCACATCTTGTGTCACAATATATTGATTTACATAAATGCCATTTCTCAAAGTCGATGCTCCATGTCTTAAAGGTGAAGACTGCTGTACCTCACCTGCATCTGCTTTCCTGTGGACAATATCTCCATGAAAGTGTGTCTTTAATATTCTGAAATGGCTGTAGCAGATGGAATTGAGCCTGAGTTCCAAAGAGCCACTGATCTCCATCAGTATAGCATGGCAGAAGCTGGATCACTACATCTGTGACTTAGCTGTTATAGATTGGGCTGGCTCAAAGTGTTGGAAAATATCAAAGAAATTCATAGGAAAGAGCATTTTATGAATCTAAAAATGTCTTATGCATGTTATCTATCCTCATAAAAAATAAATACTAGATGCAGTCTATAAGAAAACATTTTTACCTTGCTGTTTTTGCTTAAATGTAATCTTTCCAAAATTGTTCCCAGTGAATTTTCTTAATAAAAGAAAAGATTATGATTGCTATTTTCTGTGGATTTAGGTTTTGAAGTGAGCCTATAAAATGTAGTAAATTAAAGCTTCATGTAAGAATGGATATTGATCTTTCAATTCATATCAAGTTTCGTAGATGGTAAGTGTATTTGCTTATAGTGTGTGCTTCCATC
This sequence comes from Mus minutoides, assembly GCA_902729485.2. Taxonomy (NCBI): domain Eukaryota; kingdom Metazoa; phylum Chordata; class Mammalia; order Rodentia; family Muridae; genus Mus; species Mus minutoides. Next base: position 440,871 of record LR749970.1, on the reverse strand, counting down.
CTTACCATGGAGGGTACTACTTAATAAACTACTGAGTGCTTTCTTCATCACTTCATGATGGGAGCATTTAAATAGGTGCACAGGAACAAGGACAGTCCACAGAGGGAAAGAATGTGTCATCTTCCATTGAACACTGAGGAGCATGAGTTTTCAAATATTTTTTTTTCATTTTTCTCTTTACTGGGCCAGAAATGCAAATATTTGAGAAAATAATATTTGAAGTTTACATTTCCTCATCTGACAGAAAGAAACTTGCAAAAACAATGATTAGCTCAGTAGACTGTGCGTGAACCAGAAGTGGTCTCCATAGACTATCTGTGTTTAATCAGCTAGGTACATAGATATGGAACTTAAATATTTGAATTTTTGTACAACTACTTCAGTTACCAGAATATTTGATCAGACTGCCCCAGTTCCTCTCCATGAAAATGAATTTCCTGTATGTTTCAACAGAAGCGGTATATATTACAGTGCAATATGCTACACCCATTATGTAACTTGTCTCAATGATCCACCTGTAAACAGATTAAGGAAAGGGACTCAAGACTTCCATCACCCTCAAAAATTCAGCTTTAGAGTCTTACAAGATGCATGAAAACTGCCAGCACACTTCTCAATGGAAAGTCCTTAAGCTGAACCTAGATCAATTCTGTGGCTATGCTGTAGGAATCTAGCAATCTAACCCTCTCTGAGAGTTATCACCTTTGAATTGTTCCTCTGGAACTGCTTCAAGTCCTTCTGTCTTAAGCATTAGATGATATTAGTGTCCACCAATCACACAGGACTTGTTTTTAAATAGTGTTCTTTTACATTTTTATTTCATTGAAAATGGTTTTTTACATGCAATATATTCTTGTAACAGTTTCCTTTCCTCAAACTCCTCTGAGATCCTCACCATTTGCTTATTATGGGAGAATTTGATACAATGTGCATATCATATTCATGACCCAATGACTTTTCTTTTATCCTCACTACTTACCCTGTTGGGGGAAATATTTTTAAAAGTGGCAGCTTCCCACGCTATCGCTGGCTACTCCCAAGGCCAGCGACCCCACTGCCTCCATGACTAGCACCAAGCAGAGACCACCCATATTGCGGTTCTCTTGACGCATATTCTGCTCACATTCCCAGCTGTCCACCCACTGTGGTAAGCTGTTTCAAATCCCAGTAGCCTGGTAAAATAAAAACTCTAGAGGCATGTGATTTATAAGTCAGATTTAGATCAGTAAATTATCACTTCATAAAACGTCCACAAAATTTACTCAGAGTCAATTGATAGTGATATAAATTGCCCACCTAGATAGGACAAACTGTCCTATAATTATCCATCCCTTATATGATATGCATTTAGGTTTTGCATGTGGCTTTTTAAAGCTGTGCAGAATCTGGATCATCTTCCTCTACCTCCATCTTACTTACTTCTTCTTCTTGTCCTCCTCTGTCTCCATCTCTGAAACTCTTAGCTCTGCCTTCCTTTACCCTATCCAATCACAGGCCTCTTGTTGTATTAATATGTAAATTGACTGGACAGGGAAAATTCTGCTACACACCCAACTTTTAGTTTTCCTCATTTTCCCCAATCAGGTCCAGTTTCTGGTGCCCAACTATTCTTAGAAATGGGGCATACCCTGGACCATTGTCACCTACCAGGGTTCACATCATTGAAGAAAGATGTCTTTTCTTCTTCCAGAAGCTATCAAATGCCAAAAGTGCTTCAGCTAGTGGTGGGATTCTGTGCCCCCTCCATGCCAAGACATTGTCTGGCATGAGCTTTTGCAAATCTTGTGCATGCCTTCACAATTGCTGTGAGTTTGTCTGTTCAGCTCTCCTGTGTGTCCAGAAAAGACTGTTTTCTGGAAGGTGCCCTCCTCTCTCCAGCTGTTATGTTTTTCCCCTTCTTCCAGGAAGTTTCCTGAGAGCTGGAAAAATGGCTGTGTACAGTCAGGGCTGAGCATTCCACAGTCTCTTTTTCTCTGTACATTAACCAGTGGGGGAAGGTGGTTTTGTCTCAAAGCTACTTCAAGAAAAGGCTTCTCTGATGAAGGGTGAGAGATGGACTGATCTGTGGGTATAGCAATAATTCATTAAACATCTTTGTAAAACTACGTTTAGATAGTATTAAGTTCTCCCCCAAGGCCAAAGACCACAGGGTCTTAGCCCTGAGCTGGGAATGAGTTCCATGTCATGGATCAGGCAATAGGTCCAATCAGGAAGTTATTGGTAACTCCCAAAACATCCATGTTACTATGCACATATAGGCATAGCCTGTCAGGCCAGTCATTATCATAGCGTGCATAGTTTAAAGACCATGAGATCTCTGAAGGTTTCTTTTCCCCAATAGTGTACCTACCATGGCTTCTTAATACCTCTACTGTGGGGTCTATACATAGAATATAATGACGAAAGATATCCTTTTGTGGTCTTGATCACCACTGAGTCTGGGATATATGAAGAAGAAGCACTCAGATATAGCCTTACCCTTTGTCTAATGTAGAACAAAGTCCCACACTAGTGAATAAGTCAATGCCATTCATTTCAGCTGCTAATCCAAACCTGACCTCAAGAGCAAAAGTTAGTTGAAAACTTCTGAAACATCTACTGCCTAGTCAGATGGATTGGATATTTTCTAGACCACCGTCTCAATCATTTTCTTTCTTGAAAAACACATTATTAAATCAGCATCTCTCAACAATTCTAGAAGCATAGTTTTGAAAATGTCCCTCTATGTGATAAGACACAGTGCAAGCTCAGAAACATGTCTTTAACATTCTTGCAGTCCACATGACAGCTATAATTCAATGATGCTTTTATTATCAGTCACACTGCCTGAAAAACATGGATACTAGTCTACCTCCACCACATGAAAGAGCTACAGGCTAACAGAAACACAAATATGAGTTTGCTTAAACACATGTAGCCTATAATTTTTGCATATACTGCTGTAATATTTATTATTCTATGAATTTTTAACCTTGGGTCCTATTTTGTTTCTCTTCCATAATTTCACAGGTAAAATATGGAAACTATGCTTTTGTATGGGATGCAGCTGTGTTGGAATATGTGGCTATTAACGACCCCGACTGCTCCTTCTACACTGTTGGGAACACTGTTGCTGACCGGGGGTATGGCATTGCACTACAGCATGGCAGCCCCTACCGTGATGTCTTTTCACAAAGGTAAGGCTACTAAATCATCTATATAAAAAAGGAGAAAATTTAGACCTTAAACATGTACTAGACTGTACTGTTCCATCACATTTTCCTTTGTGTTATATAAAGCATTACACAAAACCAGTTCCTAGAAGTGGGTCTTACAAGAAAATTCTTGTCTAAAACATGGACTAATTCTCCATAATTAAGAGAGAAGTATTGCTGTTTATAACTTCTTTTACTCTCCAAAATTGTCTGTACCAAGTAGAGTATATGTGCTACAAATTCCAACAGAAGCTAAGCGGACTAGTCTACATGGTAGGAAGTGAACAGCAGAAAGTTGTGGAAATTAACTTATTTCTAGACACATTAAAGCACAAAAAAATGTACTTCAGGACCAAATTAGAATCCTAACTTGCAGATATATACATGGGATGTATTCATCTGGATTTTATGAAGTAAATGGTAAAATCTTTAAAATTCCCCATCTGGTATTAAAGTGCATATGAGATGTGTGTCATGGAACACAAGGAAAAGATTGTAAAGTCAGTACATCCAGCTTCAAGCTAGAATATTCCAGGACAGGAAATAGTTTAGCAATATATTTGTTTGACAATATATTTAACATTAATGATATCTATTGGAGAGGATTTCACTGTTTTGTTCTAGTTGCAAGACAAATTTTTACTTCAGAGAGAGTGACTGTCTTCTAAGTAGAGAGATTGTTTATGTGACACTAATTGTTCCCTCTAGTACAAGATAATGCCAGATCAGAAAGGCACTTAGAGTCGGACAGCAAGCACAAGGCATAAATTTCAGCTGTGGTCTTTCAAATTGTTAAAATAGCAAAAGAGCAGGAAATTCAGAGGTGCTATGTATAATTAGGCCACTCTCTATATGAGGTAATGTAATCCCAACATAAGATTCTAAACACTGTTATTAACCTCACTTTACGTTTGAGAAAATGTACTCAAAGGTTTATAGTTTTCCAAAGTCACAAAGCTGAGAGGCAGAGCTGGCCTTTGAACCCACGCTAACATGTCAAGATCCTACCACATGCAAATGTGCTGGACTTGAGTGAGAACCATCCAAACTGCCAGCGTGCCTTCTTAGTTATCTCCTTCACAATAGAGTGCTGGGCAGCTAGTTAAGCCAAACGTAGATGGTTTTTAGAAACTTAAGCAGTCAAACTGAGAAACCTCCATTAGAAGAACAGAGCAAATGATAAAACTGAAACTCTCTTATAGCAGCTGAACAAAGGCAGTGTATCCATCAGAAATAGAAAACCGGGATAATGCTTCAACGTTTCTTCTATACCATCATCTTTTGCTACAAGTAGCTCAAAGCTCTAATCAACCAAGATGCTAATTCTTCCATCATAGAAGAACCGTAATTCATTATGACTTTAATTGGTAGACTCCAAATATCCCTTCTTACCTAATTTATTTCACAGTTGTTTGAGCAGCTGGGGCAGGAGTTATACGCAATTGTGAACCATCTTATGTGGGTGCTGGGGACAGAACTCAGACTTCAAGCAAATAACTGGAATCTGGAGGTTTTAATGGGTGAACAGAACAATGCTAATTAGTATGCTCTGTTCCACCTCTCTAAGCATCCTTCCATGCAGAGGTAGGGCCCACCTGCTCTGTGACCAAGCGGCACCAACAGAGTCAACACAAGTGACAAGCTCTGTGTGCTTCTCACACAATAACAGAGAAAAGAAAAAGAAATCTGTCCTTTTGTCGTAACTGGGCTTCTGTCCCTCCACATTGAGAGCTCATCTGAGGCCATATTTATCCCAACCTGTGCGATCTGTGGTAGAATCCACACTAGTGTCTAAGGTGACCTGGTAAACGGAATAGTCAACTGTACTATCCCTACAACAAATCTGAAGGAAAGCTGAGACACATTGAAGAGTAAAGGAACACAGGGGAATGAATCGTGATCCATACCTGAGCACCTATCACTTACCATAACCTTGTGTCTAAAGTTTTCATACTAACTCCGCCCATTGTCCTCAGAACGCCTGTGGGTAGGTGCTGTTGGCGTCCCGTTTTATAGTCAGGAAATCTGAGTAACTAACAGCTCTGCTGGTGGTTAGATTGTAGTTAATAAGTAGCTGGGCTGGGATTTGAACCTCCAAAGTCTGAAGTGTGGAAGGAAGAGGAGGAGGGAAGACTCTGTACTCACCTGGTTCACCTGAATAGGAACACAGAAGGAGACACGATGAGGAGAAAGTAAGAAATGTGTTTGTGTGCATTGAATTTGTAATGGCATGTAGATGTCTGTGTGAAAAAAAAAATCACAAGTACAAGATAGGAGGTTCAGCGGGGGTGGATGAAAGAGATAGAATTAGGGTATAGGTGTACAAAGTAGGAAAGAGCTAATGGGAGACAGTATGTTGAAAGAACCAAGCCCTGGTTCTGACATTAAAGAAGAAAGAGAAAGACAGGGGGTGGGGGAAGTGACTTTAGAATGAATAAACACAGCAAACTGTGAACCTTCCATTCCTAGGAAGGATCATTCCTGAGCTGTGTGAGTACTCTGTGGCTATTTTATTTTTTTTAATAAATCTCAAGGCCAGCTCAGCGATGTTTGGTGCCTCACCCTGAGACAGCACCTGTCAACCTTTAAGCAAGTGTCAGAGCACCTGGGGGACCTGACAAAACAATCATTTTTGGCCTCCAGCCCTAGCAGTTCTGATTCTGAAGTGTGCATAATTTTTCATTTCTACCAAAATCCCAGTTACTGCTGCTGCCGTAGTCACACTGAGAAGCACTGCTTTAATGGGTGTTTGTTAACTCTCCTGCTCTTCCCTATTATTCTTTCCAATTTATCTCTTTTATTGCTTCTTTTGTCCCTTCTACTCTGTGATATATTTCACAGCATTTGGAGATACTTTTATTTGTAAGTACAATTGTGGGCCAATGACTCCAACATTCTTTTACCCTCATCTAAATGTGAGATATCACTATGGGTGATTATTGTGCTTGGCCTTGACTATTGACATTAACTGATGCTAGGTCACCACATGGCTTATCCATTGTCTCGACTGCAGTAGTTTGGTGTGTTTGTTTTATCATAGTCCCTTGAAAGTAAAAATGCTACCAGTTATAGTCACTAAATCTTTCCTAGTTTTCATAGTGGGAGAAGAAAACATTACAATGATAGTTTTTTGATGTTTGAAAAAGGAAATCATGTGTCCTATATTCCAAGGTTCAACTCTAGTGTTTTCCATCTGTATTATATCAAAAATCCAGTAATTCCCTGTGAGTGTAAACTAGAGGAGTGGTACTATGTGTTGTAAAGTCATCTTTATATAGGCTACTGCAAAGAAAATCCAGAAAGGAAAGACTGACCCTGAGAGGGGTCAGATTACACATAATTCTATATTTCCTTAGTGTTATTCTTTGATATTTCTTTCTACCAATAGAGTTGTAGTCCTCAGAGTCTACTCCATCTTCAAAACCATATGTTCCAAATGTAAGTAGTAGCGAGTATTGAATCAGGCATGATGAAAATAAGGACAGAAAGATATATAAAGGACCGACAAGTTACTCTCTTTCTCCCTGCTGTCTTAGTTACCCTTCCTACTGTTGTGATAAAATAGCTTGGTCAAAAGTAAAGGGTTTATTTCAGATTACAATTCAGCATCGCAGGCCATCACTGACTGAAGTCAGGGCAGGATCTCAAATAGGGCAGGTACCTAGAGGTAGGAGTTGATGCATAAACCATGAGAAGTACTGGTTACTGGCTGTTGCCCTTGTTTTGTTCAGCCTGCTTTCTTACAGCACTCATGACCCCGAGTCCAGGAGTTGCTCTTCCCTCAGTGAGTTGGACCTCCTTGCATCAGTCATCAACCAAGAAAATGCCCCACAGAGTGCCAAAAGGCCTTCTCACAGGCCAATATAGGGGGGAGGAATTTTCTCAACTTAAATTCTCCTTTTTCCAAATGACCTGGCTTGTGTCAAATTGATGTAAAACTAGCCAGCACACATGATAACTGATTTCCAAGGCACTGTGAGATTCTCAGGGCTGACTTGTGAGATTCTCAGGGCTGCCTTACTTTCAGACCTCACATTGCCTCTGGGTAACTCCTGCCCTTCTACCTACCTCAGCTTCGATACCCTGTCTACACACACACACACACACACACACACACACACACACACACACAATCTGCTCACATATTGCTCATGACAAATAAGTCTAATTATCAGGACAAACAAGTCTAATGTTAACTCAGTGAACTCGATTTAAAGAGCTGTCATTTGTTCTGAGATTTTCTTTTTATACCAGGAGAATGCAATGTGCTTCCATTTAGGATAAAAGCATAGATTTGTCTTCTTCGTTTTTTTTTAATCCTGAGAAAAATTAAAACTGAGCAACCTCTATCAACACTGCCACTGTCCTCTTTGTAAACTAAGCGTCTTAAAACCTGCATGTCACTTATCTCTACTATGCCAGAGTAGAGGTGTGGGGAGAGATAATGAGGGTGTAAGGAAACTGTGCAAGGCCTCCCTGTGGCTTCCTTTCTCAGGCAGTTTGGTGTTGGGAAGAAATGGTGGCATGCACTCCAGGTCCCAAGCCAGTGCTGCTGACTCTGCCTTTCAGACTTCTTACATTTAAAAAAAAAAAAAAAGCCCTCTGGGAGGGTTTATGCAGAATTCTATGTCCTACTTTAAATCTAAGAACTTTTTTGACCTTCATTGCATGTATAAAATTGTAAAAAATAAATGAGAAAAGTGGCTTGTTCAAAGAAAAGCTTTAAAAAAAAAACTTCAAGCAAAGCTTTTCTGTGTTATCATTGATTAAAATAAAAGGAGAACAAACTGAAGGCTTAAATGGAGTCGTCCCTTGAAACCTTTCATACACATGCTACATTTTTTTTTCCATTATGAAACAAAGGTTTGTAGAGCTAGCAAGCTGAATACAAAATGATCAGATTCAGTTTTATTCAGATGTGAAGGTGACCATTTTAGGCCTAAAATAGCCATTGGGACCATCATCTATAAAATCATTCACTGAAAACTGGCTACCTTCAGGATACAGAGTCTGCATAAGCTCACAAACGATGAAGAAATAAATCCCTTCCGGAAAAATGTAAATAATGAGCCATTGCATGCCACCTTCAGAGCCTCTCACATCTTCTGCCAACAGTGAGAATCCATCTTAACCCCAACAGTTGGCCGCCAATTGATGTGTTCCCGCAGCTTAGGGTGCATCTTTCTTTGCCACCAGAGATGCCCTTGTGTACACAAGCACTTTCACAGGCAGCATAGAGGAGTCATTCTTTTGAGAANGTAAATAATGAGCCATTGCATGCCACCTTCAGAGCCTCTCACATCTTCTGCCAACAGTGAGAATCCATCTTAACCCCAACAGTTGGCCGCCAATTGATGTGTTCCCGCAGCTTAGGGTGCATCTTTCTTTGCCACCAGAGATGCCCTTGTGTACACAAGCACTTTCACAGGCAGCATAGAGGAGTCATTCTTTTGAGAAGCCAGGATTTAAGTCTCAGGACTGCCAGATTGCACAGGGGAAAGTTCTAAAAGAATGTGATCACTCCATTGAGCTCACACTGTACAGGAAGGATGGGCCCCATTATGAACACCAGCAACCAGCATCTTTGGGTTCCCAACTTTTCCTGCTCCTGTCATTATAATTTAAAATCCATGTATCTCTGTTAGCAGGCTGTTTACTGTGTGACTTCACGCCACTTCGACATTGCCATCTGTGAATATGTCGATGCTTCCCGTTAGAGGACTAATGTAGAAAATAACCTCGAGGACACATAAAAATTTCGGAGACACCCGAAAGGGAAAACACAGATTTGTCTCCAGCAAAGGGGACATGACCTGATAAGCTTTGTGTAGAGAACCCACCCAGCTAAAACTCACATTTGTGAATTTGATAAATTAACTTCATACTGAGCCAAAAGTAAAGCAAAGTTGGGTTCATTAAAGATAGAAAGGGACTTGAAGGAAATCCTGTCTTAGACACAAGTATGGGCTTCTGTGAAGGAGTGGCAGTTAGGGTTCTTTGCAGTGGGGATCTATGGGACCTTGGTGGCTCTCAACAATGTGTTGACCACATATAAAGTGCCATACATTCATGATGAACAATGACTTATACTCTAATCAGCCTCAGTCTAGGTCATTTACTGTCTATTGAAAGGTGAATAAGTATCCTTCTGCTCATGTGAGGCATGCTAAGAACATGGAGAAATCTGGTTGTATGGAAGAATTAGCAAAGTTGCCCAGATAAATTGGCGCTGAAAGGACAACTCAACACCTGACGCTGGAGAACATTTATTTGAGCCAGTGTTCTCCATAATAAAAAGGCCCTAACCCTAATAACTCAGAAGGTGATTATATATTAAAGAAGTAATTGAAGCTAAATAAAGTCAATGAATTGTGCCCTATCCAGTATAACTGGTAGTCCTATAAGAACAGAAGATTGGAGAACAGACTTGCAGAGACCCAAGAGAGTGGAAACCTAGAAGCTATTAACCTTGCACACAGCCTGAACCAAAACTTAGCCCCACGAATTGAGAGAGAAAAGGCAGGTATTTTTCAAATTATCAGTCCTGTGTATTGACTGTAGGGAACCTAGCAACAAACAGAGTTGGTGAAGTAGAATGGACAGGAGAAAGAACTTCCATGAAGCATCAAGATGGTGGGCATACAGCCAACAAGCCCTAGAGAAGATAGAAAGATAAAGGAACCTCTTGGATTCATTCACTGTGGCTAGAGATGCCTGGCCATGGTCCAGACTGATCCTGAGCATAACAGGTTTAATTTCCATTAAGATTCATCTAGTTTGCAGTGTTAGTTATTTATTATATAGATTGTAGCTCTGATAGAGTTATCATAAGTGTATAGCACTAATCCAGATGACACATGATATACACCCAAAACAGAGTTTAAATGGGGATGAGAATTAGATTTTAGAAATAAGGAACCATGTGGAACTTTTTTTAACCTTGTATAAACTACAGAAGAAAGAATGGGGACAACTTAAGCAGTCCCCAAGTGCCCCTCACTCACGGCAGTGTCTACTATTCTTGAGTAACCTCCCTGATAGCAGCAGAGAGGACAAGTTCCATTTTTATTAGTTAACATATTTGGCAATAGCTCCTAAGGCACCTGCCAGTTCTAGTGAATAGCGGCCTTAGACTTTTGAACTCTGAGACTGGAGAATACTAAATTCATTCGCACTTCTAAAAAAAAACATGGTTGGAGGCATATTCTATAATACTGATATTTATAACACTGCCCAGAAGTGTTCTGTTTTGTATGTGTGAAAACTGCCAGAAGAATATGCACAGACCCTTTCAACTTACATCTCCAGCTTTGACATCCCTGAGGAAGAATGAGCTGCCTTCCAAATATAGTTAGCCAGCAGAGAGGGCCAGGGAAGGAAGAAAAGAAAGAGGGAGGAAAAATGAGGGGGAGAGAGTTTTTTCCACAGTAGCGTGACAGCTTAACTGAGCTTTCAGGAAATACCTTACTTTTAGTACACAGCAGTTTCTTTCTTAGGTGACAGTCCAGTCCCTGCTGGACTCTACACATCAAGAAGTGATTTTTATTAGGAGTTCTATCATTGGAGAAGCAGAAGTCAGGAAAATATATGTCTCATGTAAAGCCAGGGAGTCTCATACTTTATTTGCCAGCTATGCAGTGTTCAAATATTAGAAGGATTTAGTTTTATTAGCTTTCTTCAAATGTCCCATTTTAAATGTCAGTATGCCTTTCAAAAATGAGAGCAGGTTTTAGCAATTTATCAGTCAACATTTCCCCCTACATTTCTGGATGTGTCTTAATGCAACACTTCTTTCTGATCCATGGTGGATATGATTCAAGATCCCAAGTGGATAAATACAGCCACCAGTAATGCTAAACCTCATATTTACGTAGTTCTTTATCCATAGGCTTTGTATCATTGGCATGTAAGTATCAGAGTTGAGCCATCTTTCTGTGTTTTATGCTCTAATGCCTTTTTTGCTTCAGTAGTCTTGAACTTTGCTGCCTTTATTAAGTAAAATGAGGGTTACTTCTTTACCAGAACTTTGCTATTGCAACAGTCTTATCAGCCTAAGGATACTGGCAAAAGAGTGGGTAGAATATGCAGTGTGGATACAAAGGACAAAAATGTGATTCACATCCTGAATAGAACAATACAAGACAGCACCAGGTTATACCATGATGGCATGTGATTTGAAACTTAGAATTCCTTATTTTTAGAAATTTTCACTTAATATTTTGGACTGCTTTTTAGGATTTTTCACTTCATAGTTTGGATTATGGTTCACCAGTGGTGATCACTGAAACTGTGGACAAAGTGAGACAACTACTGTAGTGGGTTTGGTGTAACCCTGGCTGTCCACTAGCCAGCTTCGTCACTTTCAACACTTAATGCTCATGTCAACTTTATAATCATATTTCCCAATTGCCCTTTACTACTTTTTATCGTCTTAAACAATGTCTGACTTTCCATGCCAGAAAGTTTTTAAAGGAATATCGCCTCGTTGCGTTTCCCATGGAGGCAGAGGCACAAAGAGGGATGATAACTCTCTGGCCTCTGCTTTATTCATAAAACATTTTTGCAAAGTGCATTTAGTAATTTGCCATTGTAACCACTGGCATCAGGAGCTCTCAGGGCTGAGTTCTGACACTGTATTTAGTTCATCCTCTGACTGCTCAGCTAAAACTCCCATTTGTATGCATTTATTCTGCTCTACACATTATGTTATCAGTCACTTTCAATATTTCAAAGCCACAGCAGGCTCTTTCTGACACACATTTGTCAGAATGAACTGCCTTGATTGCTATTATTACAGACTCCAGTGCCCGAGTAAGGGGAAAAGCTTATGTAGTACCAGAATATTGAAACTGCCCGATAAAACAATAGACCCAGGAGGGAAAAAATAGAACAAATGTATTTAAATAGATGCCTTGAATGTCTGGGAAAAATGTAGGATTATGAAATAAACATATAGAATTCAAAAACATATAAAGAAAATACGATGTGTTTTTGTAAAGGCAATGAGGAATTGATTGAAAAATACTAGTGCCCTGGTGAATAAAAGCACATGTCTCCTTTCCTGTAATAAAGAGTTTGGACAGGCCTTGCTAATAGGGAGCCTACTAAACAGCAAAGGCTATAACAGAACCACACACTTGGGCTAAAGTGAATTTTATAAAACCTATAAGGAACTAAATAGAGCTCCAGACGTATTCCTCCCTGATCATGTTTGATAGCCTACAAGCATGCTCTGGAAGGAAACTGCAGGACACCTCCTGCTCTTAACACCACCTTTTGATCTCATCTGTAGGTCAGGACAGCACACCAGAACTGGGAAATCCACTGTAGAATCAGCAAACCTGATATGCAAAATGATAGGGCTTCTTTAAAATCTCTGAAATTTAAAACTGATATAAAGCATGACATAAGAAGACTACATAAATGATGGTAATTACTGTGATAAATCTCTATTCCAAAGGAACCTAAAATATATAAAAAATGGAAGCTTTACTATCTTTACCACAGAAAACAGAATGGCTCAACCATGCTATGTTCCTGTTTTGAGAAATTACATAACCTTATAAAATTATCTCGCAACATATAATTTTCAATATATTTTTCTTTTTTTTTTTTCTACTTTTATTAGATATTTTCTTCATTTACATTTCAAGTGTTATCCAGCTAGTTCCCTATATCCTCCCCCCTCCCGGCCCTGCTCCCCTACCCACCCACTCCCACCCCTTGGCCCCTGCGTTCCCCTGTATTGGGGCATATAAAGTCTGCATAACCAAGGGGCCTCTCTTCCCACTGATGGCCA